>OY992886.1:86248880-86386380 GCA_963921405.1 Cepaea hortensis
TCTTCCTCCTACCTCCTCCCTCCTCCTAATCACTCCTCTTCCTTCATCCTCCCTTCTCCTCCTCTCTCCTCCTACTCCCTCCTTCTCCTACCTCCTCCTCCCTCCTCCTCCTACGTCCTCCCCCTCATCCCTCCTCCTCCCTCTTCCTACCTCCTCCTCCTCCTCCCTCTCCTCCTTCTCCTCCTCCCTCTTCCTCCTCCCTCCTCCTCCCTCCACATCCCTCCTCCTCCTTCCTCCTCATCCTCCCTCCTCCTCCTCCCTCCTACCTCTCCCTCTTCCTCCTCCCTCCTTCTCCCTCCGCCTCCTCCCTCCTCCTCCCTCTCCCTCTCCTCCTCCCTCCTCCTCCTCTGCCTCCTCCTCCTGCGTTCTTCTCCCTCCTTCTCCTTCCTCCTCCCTCTCCTCCCTCTTCCTCCTCCTCCCTCCTCCTCCTCTCTCCTCCTCCTAATCCCTCCTCCTCCCTCCTATTCCTCCCTACTCCTCCTCCTCCCTCCTCTTCCCTCCTCCTCCTCTCTCCGCCTATCTCTTCCTCCCTCCTCCACCTCCCTCTTCCTCCTCCCAGCTCCTACTCCACCTTTTTCTTCTTCTGCTGCTGCTGCTGCCGCCGCTCCATTTACCCAAGTTAATTGTTGGGGGAAGATGTAAAGATCTTTCAAGTGCTCTTTCTAATCCTTTTTGTAAGTTGGTCTTCGTTTATCTAAGGTTGTTCTAACTGCAACCAATAAATGATTAGACAGACAGGCAGACAGACAGACAGACAGAGAGGGAGGGACAGACAGACAGACAGACAGATAGTCGGGAACGGGAACTTATATGACTACTTATATGAATTAAATGAGATGCTCCCCATCAGGTGTTGGCGATGCCGGGCCGGGTCAGACAGACAGACAGACAGACAGACAGACAGACAGACAGACAGACTGACAGACAGACAGACAGATAGATAGATAGTCGGTATGCTAGTAGTTTATAAATTCATGACGACAGACAGTGAAATTAATTCATGCAAATTAAAACTTTACCCCCTTTGGTGAAATCTTTCTTCAAGAGACGGAAGTATGCACCTATTTAGTTAGTTTTTGTGGGCAAGATCGTGGAATAGATAACGATATCAGAATAAGAATACAGAAAGTTAGCGGAGCTAGTATAGCACTAGGGAAGTTGTGGAAGTCGTGGAATCACTTACCAATTCCCCTGCCACAGACATATTTGAGCTGAATGTGACTTCAGTCATTTGCCAGTTCCTCTGCCACAAGCATTTTTGAGTTGAATGTGACTTCCATGTCCAGTGTTCATAATACATTTTAATATAATCTAGCAAAATAACGTCTTCCTCTTCCTTCAGGAACCATATCCCCCTCCCCCATGACTGTTCTTTCCAAACAGCTTTGATGTTTTATATGGCCAAAGAAGCTCTTTCTGAAACATGACACTGTTTATGTCAGTTTTCTTCAATGTTTAGGCGTGGTAGACTATCAATGTTTTACCTCCCCTTGGTCCACAGTATTTAAGAATTTTAGAAGTGATATAAGGATTTAATTCCACATTTCAGGCTGTGAAAACAATCGAGGAGAAACTCAAGTTTGCAAGAGATGATCGACTTGGATACCTGACATTTTGTCCATCAAATTTGGGGACAACCTTGAGAGCATCAGTTCACATCAAAATTCCACTGCTGGCTGCGTCTGACAAGTTTAAACCCCTGTGTGACAAACTGAATCTGCAAGCTCGAGGTATTGATTGTGCAAAATTGTTTACCACTGTAAAGTTAGGCCAATAAAGGTAACATTTATGTACCTACTTTAATCACTGATAATTTCTTTATCAGTTTCTTAAATAAAAATTAGTTTCTACCCGGTAGATTTTCATAAAAGATGCTTATACATATGTTGTGTGTTCATGATGCATGTCTGTTTGTGTTCTCATTTTACTCTTCACAATTTTCATATTTTGAAATCCAGTATTTTTGTGTTCATCGTTGTATTTCCAACATCAAATTGTCATCACGTGTCTAAGAATGATTGCTATGTGGTTTCTACTATTATTACTTCAGTGTGAAATATGTTTAATCTTGCAGTGAAGCTTTTACTGCTGATAGAACTTCTCATGTAACAGGTTACTACATTTTAACATAATCTAGCAAAATAAAATACAGTTTAAATCAGACATTCATGATCATGTAGTTTGTTCTTTATAGAATCTTGTTGCCAACATGGCTGTCGGCAAGTGGCTTGATTCCTCATTAACTCTCCTACCTCATCCAAAGTGTCATCAATATGCTATAAGCAATTCTCCTGCCTCATGCGCTTTCATATCCAACGTGTCAGCAATCTCCTGTATTCATATTCATGCTGGTTGACCCCTGCCCTCTCCCCAATGAACTATGCCCTCCATCACTGTTCTGCATTTAAGTTTTTTAACACCCCAGTTTTCTTCTGTCACCATATTGATCAATATAAAAGTGTAGTTGAATTTCTTTTCTTCTCCTTCTTATTCCTTATCTGTCATGAAACAGGCATATGTCGCATTTGTCCATTAACAGTTAAGTTGTCTTAATTGTGCTTTATGTCCAGCTCATCCGACGGCAGCAGTGTGACGGTCTCTAACTTGTCCACTGTTTCAGGCATCCACGGAGAGCATACAGAGAGTGAGGGCGGAGTCTACGACATCTCCAACAAAAGACGTCTAGGTCTAACAGAGTTTCAGGCGGTTCAAGAGATGTACAATGGTGTGAAGGAGATTATCAAACATGAGAAAGAGCTGGCATGGTAAAGTTGTATTGCCTGTCTATGTAAATCACATGTGTTTAAATATACAACTGATTAGGTTAGTTTAGTTTAGTCGTTGGATCAACATCACGGCACACAGTTTAACCCATAAGTGCTCCGTTTTCCTCCTAACTCAAACCTGAGTCTGGAGAAACTCAGCTCAATGCAAGAACTCCGTTGCATCGGCGAGGATCCTGAAATACTTGGGTAGATTTTTAACTGGAAATTGTGCCCGGGCAGCGCCGTTAGGCTACTCTTTTTTCGATTTCCAACTGCCAAGAGATTTTTTACGTGCGCAACAATACACACGGGCGTCCGATCTCACTACCCAGAGACCAGGGGAAATTACTGGAAGTCCAGGTGGATTTTTTTAAATAAATCCCGGTCCTCACCGGGGCCTGAACCCGGGACCTCCAGCACTCGAGGCGGACACCATACATCGACACCACTCAACCCCACAACTGATTAAACCTCGAGACTGTGCGTGAATTTCATATTTAGTCAACTTAACTGATTCAGTGCCGAAGGATAATATATCGCCAAATATGACCTCCCATTTGACAGAAGGACGGTATATCGCTATACTTGAATCATCATGTTATTTGTTTTGCTTCGTGGCATCTTCAGCAATTTCAATTCTCAGTGAATGGACATTTACATTATAATACTTGTTCATTTGATTGTCTACCATGTTTGATATCACTTTTCGTTTGACACTGAATCCGTTAAATGTATGTTCTTGTTTTGCAGATCTCTAGATGTTTTAGAAAGAACGGCAAGTTCAAGGTCGTCTTGCTTTTTTTTTTAACGTTAAAATGAGACTGCAGATTTGTTTTTGGCTCTCACTTGTTTTGAATTCAAGTGTAGTCAATATATACTACTTATAGTAGCACTGAACTTAATTTTACACGTGGATTAGCTTTCCCTATTACCATTGTACCTTAGCCATCAGGCGAACCCACTCCAACTTCATATGTACTTGTTGAAGTCACCAAATCAAGGACGAGAAGTCAAAATTTTAGTTCAACTGTTCGGTATAGGGGTTGAATCCCTTACCTTGGCACCGGCTCACCGGATATTTTAGAACATGGGTTCTTATTCATTCGGCCATGCTGGCCCCTAGACTGCAGATGATGAGAACTAATAATTGAAAGTCGACCCTTCTTATAAAGATGTGTTGCTTCTCTGCTTAACATTGTTGTGGCCTGTTTATTCCACTGAGAAGTGCTCAACCAATGGATCCATTCACAAGTAAATTTTACTTTTGGTCATTAATAAATAATCAATAAACTTCTAAGAACATTTTGCAGAATGCATGTGTGATATATCATAACCAACATTGAATAAATAGAAAATGTCACAAACTGTGAACAGCTTGGCTCCATCTTCAATAACTGTGAGAACTGTTCAAGACACGTCAGATGTAGGCTTGGTCTAACAATGCAGAGGTTAAACAATATTAAGAACATATGGCACACCACCAGCAAGCAAGTTAAAGTCACATTTTTAATAACTTACATCGTTCCTAAGGCAACATATGGATGTGAATCGTGGGCCATTCCGCAATTACTAAAACAATGGATGTTTTCTTTAGAACATGGTTGGCCAACACGAGGCCCGCGGGCCGCATGCGGCCCGCCGGACGTCAGGTTGCGGCCCGCGGAGTGCGAAGCGATGATGTGGTCGAGGCTGTAGCACGCTTGCTAGTTTACTTTAATTAATTTAAAAAAAAAAAATTAGGTGCGTGGCCCGGCAGAAAATGTTATTTTTGAAATTTTGCCCGCCTGCTGAAGAGGTTGGCCACCCCTGATTTAGAACTTAAATGTTACAAAAACGTTATTAAAATATCGTGGATCAAGGAGAAACATGCTGACATTCTGCAAAATCTGAACATCAAAGACTTCTTGCCCATAAACAGAGTCACATCTTGCAACATGAAATACTTTAGCCATAATAAACATCACATCTTGGAACAAGAAATACTTTGGCCACAGTAAACATCACATCTTTGAACATGAAATACTTTGGCCACAGTAAACATCACATCTTGGAAAATGAAATACTTTGGCCACAGTAAACATCACATCTTGGAAAATGAAATGCTACAGTAAACATCACATCTTGGAACATGAAATACTTTGGCCACAGTAAACATCACATCTTGGAACATGAAATACTTTGGCAACAGTAAACATATCATCTTGGAACATGAAATACTTTGGCAACAGTAAACATCACATCTTGGAACATGAAATACTTTGGCCACAGTAAACATCACATCTTGGAACATGAAATACTTTGGCAACAGTAAACATCACATCTTGGAACATGAAATACTTTGGCTGCAGTAAACATCACATCTTGGAACATGAAATACTTTGGCCACAGTAAACATCACATCTTGGAACATGAAATACTTTGGCCACAATAAACATCACATCTTGCAACATGAAATACTTTGGCCACAGTAAACATCACATCTTGGAACATGAAATACCTTGGCCATAGTAAACGTCACATCTTGGAACATGACATACTTTGGCCACAGTAAACATCACATCTTGGAACATGAAATGCTACAGTAAACATCACATCTTGGAACATGAAATACTTTGGCCACAGTAAACATCACATCTTGGAACATGAAATACTTTGGCCACAGTAAACATCACATCTTGGAACATGAAATACTTAGGCCACAATAAACGTCACATCTTGGAACACGAAATACTTTGGCCACAATAAACATCACATCTTGAAACATGAAATACTTTGGCCACAATAAACATCACATCTTGAAACATGAAATACTTTGGCCACAGTAAACATCACATCTTGGAACATGAAATACTTTGGCCACAGTAAACATCACATCTTGGAACACGAAATATTTTGGCCATAGTAAACATCACATCTTGGAACATTAAATACTTTGGTCACATTAAACATCACATCTTGGAACATGAAATACTTTGGCCACAATAAACATCACATCTTGGAACATGAAATACTTTGGCCACAATAAACATCACATCTTGAAACATGAAATACTTTGGCCACAGTAAACATCACATCTTGGAACGTGAAATACTTTGGCCACAGTTAACATCACATCTTGGAACATGAAATACTTTGGCCACAATAAACATCACATCTTGAAACATGAAATACTTTTGCCACAGTAAACATCACATCTTGGAACATGAAATACTTTGGCCATAGTAAACGTCACATCTTGGAACATGAAATACTTTGGCCACAGTAAACATCACATCTTGGAACATGAAATACTTTGGCCACAGTAAATATCACATCTTAAAACATGAAATACTTTGGCCACAGTAAACATCACATTTTGGAACATGAAATACTTTGGCCACAGTAAACATCACATCTTGGAACACGAAATATTTTGGCCATAGTAAACATCACATCTTGGAACATTAAATACTTTGGTAACATTAAACATCACATCTTGGAACATGAAATACCTTGGCCACAATAAACATCACATCTTGGAACATGAAATACTTTGGCCATAGTAAACGTCACATCGTGGAACATGAAATACTTTGGCCACAGTAAACATCACATCTTGGAACATGAAATACTTTGGCCACAGTAAACATCACATCTTGAAACATGAAATACTTTGGCCACAGTAAACATCACATCTTGGAACGTGAAATACTTTGGCCACAGTTAACATCACATCTTGGAACATGAAATACTTTGGCCACAATAAACATCACATCTTGAAACATGAAATACTTTGGCCACAGTAAACATCACATCTTGGAACATGAAATACTTTGGCCATAGTAAACGTCACATCTTGGAACATGAAATACATTGGCCACAGTAAACATCACATCTTGGAACATGAAATACTTTGGCCACAGTAAATATCACATCTTAAAACATGAAATACTTTGGCCACAGTAAACATCACATTTTGGAACATGAAATACTTTGGCCACAGTAAACATCACATCTTGGAACACGAAATATTTTGGCCATAGTAAACATCACATCTTGGAACATTAAATACTTTGGTAACATTAAACATCACATCTTGGAACATGAAATACCTTGGCCACAATAAACATCACATCTTGGAACATGAAATACTTTGGCCATAGTAAACGTCACATCGTGGAACATGAAATACTTTGGCCACAGTAAACATCACATCTTGGAACATGAAATACTTTGGCCACAGTAAACATCACATCTTGAAACATGAAATACTTTGGCCACAATAAACATCACATCTTGAAACATGAAATACTTTGGCCACAGTAAACATCACATCTTGGAACATGAAATACTTTGGCCATAGTAAACGTCACATCTTGGAACATGAAATACTTTGGCCACAGTAAACATCACATCTTGGAACATGAAATACTTTGGCCACAGTAAATATCACATCTTAAAACATGAAATAATTTGGCCCAGTAAACATCACATCTTTGAACATGAAATACTTTGGCCACAGTAAACATCACATTTTGGAACATGAAATACTTTGGCCACCATACACATCACATCTTGAAACATGAAATACTTTGGCCACAGTAAACATCACATCTTGGAACATGAAATACTTTGGCCACAGTAAACATCACATCTTGGAACATGAAATACTTTGGCCACAGTAAACATTACATCTTGGAACATGAAATACTTTGGCCACAGTAAACATATCATCTTGGAACATGAAATACTTTGGCCACATTAAACATCACATCTTGGAACATGAAATACTTTGGCCACAATAAACATATCATCTTGGAACATGAAATACTTTGGCCACAGTAAATATCACATCTTGGAACATGAAATACTTTGGCCACAGTAAACATCACATCTTGGAACATGAAATACTTTGGCTACAGTAAACGTCACAATGATTTGAAAAGAACTTTGATGGAAGACGTGATGTCTGGCAAAAGAGACAGGATTCGACCAACACGGAGATGGATACAAGACATTGCAGACACCTTGGATCCGAGCGTGCATGAGGTAGAAGACATGGCAAGAACCAAAACAAGTGTCTGGTGAGCCACGATGTGAGTGACATTCAGCAAAGGACCTGCGCATGACGATGATGAAACATCGTATATGGGCACTCTGTGTGTGTATCTGTAGCAATCTGCCACTGAAAGTTTATCAGCTGACTGGCACAGTTCATAAATATTCTTTCTTACAGATGTCCACTGCCAGGTAGTGATACATGCAAGGGTTTATCAATTGTTGTGTTGTTTCATGTACAGTTGTCGTTTTATCTGACCCTAGTGGAAGTAACAATGTTCCGATAGTGCTCTCTCTGACCCTAGTGGAAGTAACAATGTTCTGATAGTGCACTCTCTGACCCTAGTAGAAGTAACAATGTTCTGATAGTGCACTCTCTGACCCTAGTAGAAGTAACAATGTTCTGATAGTGCACTCTCTGACCCTAGTAGAAGTAACAATGTTCTGATAGTGCACTCACTGTCCCTAGTGGAAGTAACAATGTTCTGATAGTGCACTCTCTGTCCCTAGTGAAAGTAACAATGTTCTGATAGTGCACTCTCTGTCCCTAGTGGAAGTAACAATGTTCTGATAGTGCACTCTCTGTCCCTAGTGGAAGTAACAATGTTCTGATAGTGCACACTCTGTCCCTAGTGGAAGTAACAATGGTCTGATAGTGCTCACTCTGACCCTAGTAGAAGTAACAATGTTCTGATAGTGCACTCTCTGACCCTAGTAGAAGTAACAATGTTCTGATAGTGCACTCTCTGACCCTAGTGGAAGTAACAATGTTCTGATAGTGCACACTCTGTCCCTAGTGGAAGTAACAATGGTCTGATAGTGCTCACTCTGACCCTAGTGGAAGTAACAATGTTCTGATAGTGCACTCTCTGACCCTAGTAGAAGTAACAATGTTCTGATAGTGCACTCTCTGACCCTAGTAGAAGTAACAATGTTCTGATAGTGCACTCTCTGTCCCTAGTGAAAGTAACAATGGTCTGATAGTGCTCACTCTGTCCCTAGTAGAAGTAACAATGTTCTGATAGTGCTCACTCTGTCCCTAGTAGAAGTAACAATGTTCTGATAGTGCACACTCTGTCCCTAGTGGAAGTAACAATGTTCTGATAGTGCTCACTCTGTCCCTAGTGAAAGTAACAATGTTCTGATAGTGCACTCTCTGACCCTAGTGAAAGTAACAATGGTCTGATAGTGCGCTCTCTGGCCCTAGTGGAAGTAACAATGTTCTGATAGTGCTCACTCTGTCCCTAGTGGAAGTAACAATGTTCTGATAGTGCACACTCTGTCCCTAGTGGAAGTAACAATGTTCTGATAGTGCACTCTCTGACCCTAGTGAAAGTAACAATGTTCTGATAGTGCACTCTCTGACCCTAGTGAAAGTAACAATGGTCTGATAGTGCACTCTCTGACCCTAGTGGAAGTAACAATGTTCTGATAGTGCTCACTCTGTCCCTAGTGGAAGTAACAATGTTCTGATAGTGCACTATCTGTCCCCAGTGGAAGTAACAATGTTCTGATAGTGCAAGAGCTGGACCTTTTAGATGTAATGCTCAACAAAAATCGCCTATAAAGGTTGAGCCACTGTTTAGACGAGGCAGGGTTTGACCAACACACCGATAGACACACCACATTAAAGCTTACCCGAACATGAAAATGCATGAAGCACAGGATCTGGTGAAAGACTAAGAGTCTGTCCAATGGGTCATGGTGGATGCGGCTACATGATGACAAGTTCTGTAAAGCTCTTTAATTGTAGTTATTGCTGTAATTAGCTTTATATGAATTATCACATGTGTCTCTGTGGGCACCCACATTACTTTCCGGGTATCAGTATTGTCATTAGAGACTTCAAAAACGTTCAGAGTAACTCCTGTATTAAAACCTGGACAAACTTCAAGTTAGTGTATCTACCACTATAAACTTCTTATCCTCCTTTCACATCTTTAAAGTAAGACAGGCTTGTGTGACCATTTGAAAATAAAGTTCGTTCGTTCTTCTATAACGGATGTTGTGTGCTTAAATGTGTACTTAATTTTCACAGGCGGCCTGAAAACGTGGATGAGATGTTTGAACATCTGAGTAAAGCCAAGAACTCCAAGTCTCTGCTTAAGAAGCATCTGACCAAGGATATTTTTGAGAAACTCAAGGACAAAAAGACATCACGGGGTGCTACTTTGGGAGACTGTATTATATCAGGTCATACTTTTGTAATGACACATTTGTATATGACATTTTGTGCATTTTAGTATGTAGTATACTCTGTCAGCGAGCTGTGGTAGTATAGTAGTTCGATTCTTCTCTGCTGCCCTGGTGGCCATGAGTTCAAGAACGCATAAAGACAGGTTTTTTAATTGACCAGGGCTCCTAGTGACCCAGTTTAAAATGGGTACCATGAAATGTTTTGGGAATAAAAGTCGATGACGTTATACCGACAACACCATCCACCGAGGTATATACTAGTATATACAAATATGAGTCTAGCACCATATATACATTGTGCCTTAAGTGTGTAAAATGTTCTTTACTGACATACTTATACTCCATGGAGATGTCCAGTTGATTGCTGCTTTATTTGGATATATTCATGCTATCCCCTGCAGGTGGTGTACAAGGAAGAATAAAGAAGCGTATTGTTTTAGCAGGCTGGTAACTTAGAGTAATGAATGTTTTAGCAGGCTGGTAACTTAGAGTAATGAATGTTTTAGCAGGCTGGTAACTTAGAGTAATGAATGTTTTAGCAGGCTGGTAACTTAGAGTAATGAATGTTTTAGCAGGCTGGTAACTTAGAGTAATGAATGTTTTAGCAGGCTGGTAACTTAGAGTAATGAATGTTTTAGCAGGCTGGTAACTTAGAGTAATGAATGTTTTAGCAGGCTGGTAACTTAGAGTAATGAATGTTTTAGCAGGCTGGTAACTTAGAGTAATGAATGTTTTAGCAGGCTGGTAACTTAGAGTAATGAATGTTTTAGCAGGCTGGTAACTTAGAGTAATGAATGTTTTAGCAGGCTGGTAACTTAGAGTAATGAATGTTTTAGCAGGCTGGTAACTTAGAGTAATGAATGTTTTAGCAGGCTGGTAACTTAGAGTAATGAATGTTTTAGCAGGCTGGTAACTTAGAGTAATGAATGTTTTAGCAGGCTGGTAACTTAGAGTAATGAATGTTTTAGCAGGCTGGTAACTTAGAGTAATGAATGTTTTAGCAGGCTGGTAACTTAGAGTAATGAATGTTTTAGCAGGCTGGTAACTTAGAGTAATGAATGTTTTAGCAGGCTGGTAACTTAGAGTAATGAATGTTTTAGCAGGCTGGTAACTTAGAGTAATGAATGTTTTAGCAGGCTGGTAACTTAGAGTAATGAATGTTTTAGCAGGCTGGTAACTTAGAGTAATGAATGTTTTAGCAGGCTGGTAACTTAGAGTAATGAATGTTTTAGCAGGCTGGTAACTTAGAGTAATGAATGTTTTAGCAGGCTGGTAACTTAGAGTAATGAATGTTTTAGCAGGCTGGTAACTTAGAGTAATGAATGTTTTAGCAGGCTGGTAACTTAGAGTAATGAATGTTTTAGCAGGCTGGTAACTTAGAGTAATGAATGTTTTAGCAGGCTGGTAACTTAGAGTAATGAATGTTTTAGCAGGCTGGTAACTTAGAGTAATAAATGTTTTAGCAGGCTGGTAACTTAGAGTAATGAATGTTTTAGCAGGCTGGTAACTTAGAGTAATGAATGTTTTAGCAGGCTGGTAACTTAGAGTAATGAATGTTTTAGCAGGCTGGTAACTTAGAGTAATGAATGTTTTAGCAGGCTGGTAACTTAGAGTAATGAATGTTTTAGCAGGCTGGTAACTTAGAGTAATGAATGTTTTAGCAGGCTGGTAACTTAGAGTAATGAATGTTTTAGCAGGCTGGTAACTTAGAGTAATGAATGTTTTAGCAGGCTGGTAACTTAGAGTAATGAATGTTTTAGCAGGCTGGTAACTTAGAGTAATGAATGTTTTAGCAGGCTGGTAACTTAGAGTAATGAATGTTTTAGCAGGCTGGTAACTTAGAGTAATGAATGTTTTAGCAGGCTGGTAACTTAGAGTAATGAATGTTTTAGCAGGCTGGTAACTTAGAGTAATGAATGTTTTAGCAGGCTGGTAACTTAGAGTAATGAATGTTTTAGCAGGCTGGTAACTTAGAGTAATGAATGTTTTAGCAGGCTGGTAACTTAGAGTAATGAATGTTTTAGCAGGCTGGTAACTTAGAGTAATGAATGTTTTAGCAGGCTGGTAACTTAGAGTAATGAATGTTTTAGCAGGCTGGTAACTTAGAGTAATGAATGTTTTAGCAGGCTGGTAACTTAGAGTAATGAATGTTTTAGCAGGCTGGTAACTTAGAGTAATGAATGTTTTAGCAGGCTGGTAACTTAGAGTAATGAATGTTTTAGCAGGCTGGTAACTTAGAGTAATGAATGTTTTAGCAGGCTGGTAACTTAGAGTAATGAATGTTTTAGCAGGCTGGTAACTTAGAGTAATGAATGTTTTAGCAGGCTGGTAACTTAGAGTAATGAATGTTTTAGCAGGCTGGTAACTTAGAGTAATGAATGTTTTAGCAGGCTGGTAACTTAGAGTAATGAATGTTTTAGCAGGCTGGTAACTTAGAGTAATGAATGTTTTAGCAGGCTGGTAACTTAAAGTAATGAAGTGCTACGTTGACTCCACATGTCTGTTTGATGCAGAAACATGGACAATGAATAAACAATGTCAGGGTAAAACTGAAGATGTTAAACTATATGTGATTATGTAGAAGAATATGAAGAATATCATGGCACGAGAAGAACATAAACACATATATTTTACCAGAACTGGAATTGATGACATCATGACCAAATAATATCAAGGGCAGACAATTAAAGTACTTCTGGTGTATCGAGTCACATAGACCCTTGTTGGGGAGTCTCCGTGGCGAAGTAGTCAAGCCGTCTGACTCAGGCTCCGAAGGTTGTGGGTTAGATTCCAGTGCATTTTTCGGAGACTGCTGGGGGTCGTCGGTGGAGCTACGGAGTTCGTGCTTTGTACGATGCTTTCCGCGCTGTGGAAAGAGACTGAGCCAAATGAGATAAAAACCCAGTGTAATGAAGTCGACCCTGTGACTTTTTAAGATCCTTGATAAAAGATGTTTTTGAGGGGGGGGGGGTGGAAGGGAAGTGTGCAGGAAGAAATTAGTTACACGTGGGTGATCAGCTTCAAGAGATGAACTGGAAGAAGTTTGAATGAACGTACCATAAAGATACAGGACAGAGGGTGATAAAGACTAATTAAAGCTGCCATTCGACGTGCAGATGACACTTGATGTTGATAATGAATTTGGTATTTTATCAGACAACAAATAGTATGTGTTGAAGAGGGAAGAAACATCTTGGTCGTAATATCGATGCTTTGCTGAAGTTGGATTATCAGTTGAAAGTTCCAAATATCACAACTTCTCTGTGTACAGACCAAAACATCCAACATCCCTTTCAGGGCAACTGAAGGAGAAGAAGAGTAAAAATGATGCCATAACAATAACAGTTATTTGTTTTTAAGAAAGAATAATTAAACACAAAAGATAGGAATTATGATAGCACTTGTCTGCACACAAATGTAACGATAGGTATGTAGATAAGATAGAAAAGCAGTGAGCAGTTGTGTTATGATCGATTCTGTAGTGTAAGGGCTTCCACTCTTCGGCCAAATGTCATGTAGAGATACTGCAAGTATTCATTAGCTGCTGTGCTGTTCTATGTATTGCATAGTAACACCATTGACCGTCTGAGCGTGTCATAAAAGGCGACTTAGGATAGTTGGTCTCAGACTGGCTCCTCACACCACAGGAAATAAAAATCAGCTAATATCCAATCAAGCCTGCTCCATGGCCGAGGGGTTAGCAGCTTTCTCCGCTAACCCCGAATACTCTCGTCACGTGACGCGACGAGAATTAGCAGTGGTTCGAATTGCAAAAGTGACTTATGAGAGTATGGAGTCGGTCGCTCAGAAAGTCGTGGCGTGCTGATGAGCGTAATCTAGCCTAGGAATCAACATACAGCTGAAAGATGCTGGTGTTGACCGCAATATCCTGAAACAGGATGGAAACGCGGAAAAAAAAAAAAAAAAAAAATCCAATCAACCATGAAATGGCCTAGAAAAAGACTGACATGCGTTGGTGCGAGGCTATACTCCAGTAGCAGTGGCTAAAGAAGAAGAATCATCATATTCTCATCAAGAAACCTTGCCGTTTGGCGCAGGCGTTCATGTCTCTCCACAGATCTCGGTATTAGGTGTTCTCGATCAAATCTGCTGCTGATATTCCTACATGCCACAGTCTTAGTCCATCTAGCATCATTTCTCTTGGTATGCCATTGCCTCTAGTTTCCCTTGATCTTACCAGATGTCACGATGTTCTCCAATGTTTCTCTTCTCATCACATGACCAAAGAAAGCTGTTTGTATTATATCATTCTTATTGTTAAATATAATGTTCTAGTTTCATTAGTCGCTTTCAGGCACTCGTTGTTAGTTATTCTGGCAGTCTAAGGAATTCGCAACATTCGTCTCAGGAAACACATCTCTGTTTTTTTCCAAGTTCTTCCTAATTTGTTCATTTACATTCCAAGATTAACTGCCATACAGCAAAACAGGTTCTATGTAGCATTTCAGCACTCTCTTTCTTACATTCAATGATAGTGACTTATCGCATAAGATACCTTTCAGTTTCTGAAATGCAGCTTTGAAGAAGAAGAATAAGAAGAAAAATAATATGGACATGAGCTGTACCAATATGTCTGTCAATAAACCAAGCTCTTGTTGTAATATTCTGCTGTCATTTGTAGGTGTCCTAAACCTGGACAGTGGGATTGGCCTGTATGCTGCTGACCCTGAATCATATACAGAATTTGCTTTGCTCTTTGACCCGGTCATCAAGGACTACCACAAGCTGAAGCCTAGTGATGCCGTCACTCACCCAGCATCTGACCTTGGGGACCTTGAAAATCTTGGCTTTGCTGACCTAGATCCAGAGGGAGAACTTATCGTTTCCTCTAGAATTAGACTTGGAAGGTCTCACAAAGATTTTGCCTTTCCCCCCATTCTTAAAAAGGAGGTATGCATTTCTATGTGAATGAAAATGGATAAATAACATAAAAAGTGTCACATTTTAAAATAAATATAAACACTGTTTGCATGTCTTTTACTTAAAATTATATTCAAACAGAATGCTTAATTCCTGTAACGAATTTACAATTTCCATTTAGCTCCTGAAGGAGTCTGTCACATGCATTTCTCTGTCTGTCCATGGCACTCCTCAGAAACTACAACAGCAATTAAATCTTTCCTGCATAGTTGTTTGCTCATGCGTAAAAGTAATTGACAAAGATAATAAGATACCTCTGAAGTCGGAGTAGGTCCGCCTGATGGCGAGGGACACTGTTAATAGGGAAAGCTTATCCACATCCAAAATTCAATCCAGCACTACTAGAAATAGTGTGTATGGACTACGCTTGAGTTCAAAGCGAGGGAGCGCAAATAAAACTAAAAACAAAGATAATAAGATAAGACACTTCATTAGGTTTAAGTTGGGTGAGCATTGTAGCACATTTGTCTACTTAACAAGATAACAGAATCATTTGAAGTAATTTGCCTGAAGTGAAGAGTCAACATTAAAGTTCAACTGACTGGTGTATTGGTTAAACCCCATACCCAGCCGTCAAAGCTTCGGAAAATTAAGAGGAAGCACATTAAGCCCCAAATTCACGCTGACCTCTGTCCATAAACTGGCAGAGCAAATAATAATCTTTGTATCAAAAATCTGTTTCTTTAGGAACGCATTGATATGGAAAGGAGGACAATAGATGCCTTACACAGTCTAGCAGATGAACTGAAAGGAGAGTATCATCCCCTAGAAGGAATGACCAAAGAGACCCAGGAGCAACTGACCAAAGATCACATTCTTTTTAATGATAGCGATAGGTAAGAACAAAGGCAACCTTGTTTGAATAACAGTGATAGATGAGAACAAAGGCAGTTTGATTTAATAACATTGATAGTTATAAATTATATCTTTGTTTTAAATTACTTGTTGGATAAGACACATTATTTTTTGTTTTAAATTAGATTGATGGATAAGAACAAATTATTGAAATAAATTACATTGATAGATAAGAACAAATTATATCATTGATTTAAATTGCATTGGTGGTTAAGAACAAATTATATCTTTGTTTTAAATTACATTGATAGATCAGAACAAAAGAATCATCTTTAATGACAACTTGTGAACATTTACATAAACGTGCTTTTCAACTCTTAAAAAACATAAAATGCTGTCATATTTATTGGCCAGTCTGTTATATTCATTGGTCAGTAAAGGTGACCACTGTGATATTGAGCCCTCACCCCTCCGGTGCCGAGTGGTCTATATAATATATGAGGCTAGCACCGAAATGCGTGTAAAATAGATCCTTTACATTTACTACTTTGTTATTCTGTCCCTCTGTGTTTTTATTAACTTTTAAATCTTAAAGGCTGCTTGCTTGAAAACTATACCAGCGCTGTACATACTAATCAGGGAGCTTTAAAATTTATGACAAGAACAGAATGAATTCCCCCCCCCCCCCCCCCAACAAACAAACAAAAAATAAACTGGTAAAATCTAGGTGCTATGGATATTGGCATCCCATTTTGAACACTTGAAAACATCAACTTCAAAATGCTGACCTCTCATCCCATAAGAGTTAAATTATATTGACTGATAAGAAGAAAGGCAACTTTTTAAGTGATACGCTCAGAAAGCAATGGCAAACTACTGAGCGTAATCTTGCCAAGAAATCAACAATTAGCTGAAAGATGCTGATGTTGACAGCGATGTCCTATAAAGAATATGCGAACAAAAAAAAAGATAGGTAAAGGTAAATAAAGTATGTCTTTTCAGTGACATTGATAGATAAGAGCCACGGAAATCTTTCTTTTTCATGACAATGTAAGAGTTAATGCAATCTATCTTTTCGGTGACAATGATAAGTAGTAATTTTAAAAAGACAGTCATACACAGGATCAAATGCAGCCCAAAGCCACAGAAGACAACAATCTTGTGAAAGTGTCTGCCAGATGATTATATTTATTTGTATGAAAATGCACTAAAAATCTTGTATCATGTTCCCTAGGTTTTTGAAAGCAGCAGGTGGCTACAATGATTGGCCTATAGGACGTGGAATCTTCTTGAATGAAAGTAAAACGTTTCTAGTTTGGGTGAATGAGGAGGACCATCTCAGGATCATCTCCATGCAGAAGGGTGGAGACATTGGAGCTGTCTACAAACGGCTGGTCACTGTAAGTCCACCGGCATTAATGTGATGTTTCAAATGTTCTGTGTAAGAGGAATGATGTTTTAAAGTCCACATGCGAGCATAGTACTTACTGCATTTTCCAAAGAAATATCAGTTATCTCAAGTTATGTACAAAGACATTTCAGCTGATATTATGACATAAGATGGAGATATTTGTTCATTGATCCGGCCGTCAGTTTAACCCTGATTTCTCCCGAAATGGGTTCCAAGAAGTTTTCTAGTAATATCATGATCACAGTCTGATGTGGGTTTGACGCCTGGGCTTGTCGCTTGCTAAAAGTGAGGGGAAAATTTGCCACTTATTCCGCCATACATTAAAGTCTACAAAATGTGGTGGCCCTATCATATCACAGACCCACGGCAGGAAACTGGTTCTGAGCAATTTGTTTTTTTTTCTTTCTTCGCGCTTAATAATAGAGAAGTGCAAAGAATTTAATGTTGACTTATTTCTTATGTTTTGTGGAAAAATTGGAGGTGGTGGAACATATTGAATATGTTGGGGGAAATTAATTACCAACAATTGTGACACAATGAAAGAAATTAAAAGGCGACTATCAATTGCTCTTCCGAAACTAAAACAACTGAATAAATTGTGGAGTGAGACAGACAGAACTACAAAAATTAGATTTATAAGTGCATGCATCTTTCCCATTGCAACACTGTGAAACCTGGACACTTACTAAACAAGCTTAACAGCTCATAAATGCCTTTGATTATAAATGTTATAGACGGGTTCTAAGAATATCTTGGATACAGAAAAGAACAAATACATCCATATGACAAGAATGTAATACTGAAGGAAGTTGGCTACTGGGGACGATAAATCAAAGAAAATCGAAGTAATTTGGTCACTTGAAACGTCACGAAAGTTTGGGGACAACAATCATGGATGGGTATATGCCCGGGAAGAGAAGAATAAGGCCAAAGAGAAAATGAGTGCAGGATGAGGCAGATGATCTCCAGATGGGTGTATCAGATGCAGGACATCTTGTAGTTTTCTGTCATCTTGACCGAGAAGTTTTCTGGATGGTTGTTGTGGGAGCGAAGTTCTGCAAGCGACATACTACTGAATGAATGAACTGTCACTTGCAACTTTATTATATTGAAACTTTGCTTTATGTTTTCTCAAATGACTGTTTTACCTAATAGTACACGTCTTAAAATGTGTCTCTACGGTTTTCTCTATTCACAGGCTATCAAATCTTTGGAAGAAAAACTCACTTTTGCCAGAGATGACCGCCTTGGTTATTTGACCTTTTGCCCATCGAACTTGGGCACTACACTCAGGGCATCGGTTCATATTATGATCCCACACTTGTCAGCTCGCAAGGACTTCAAGTCAACATGTGAGAAACTCAAACTTCAAGCAAGAGGTATAACTTAATGCAGAATTTATACATCCATATACATGTTAGGCATTAGTGAATGCAGTTTCACAATTCCCCGACATAGCAGATCGAGAGCTCGAAATTAGCAGCACGTTATTTGGAAACAAATCGTTTCGTGTTAATTTCAAAGGTATGAGCATCGGCTGTTCAAAAAGCAACAGCAAGCTACTGAAGGTAAACGTGCCTAGTAAATAAGACGAAACATCAATAGCATTAGATATGCAGATGATACAGTATTGATTGTGGACAATGCGCAGGATCTACAATTAGTAGATGCGGTTGTTGTACACAGTGAGCAACTGGGGTTATAATTAAATTGTAAGAAGACACCGGTTATGGTCGTCACTAGGAAGAACGAAGTACCACAATGTAATATACAAGTAAATGGGAATATTCTTCAACAAGTGTATCGGTACAATTATCTCGGAACAGTCATAACATCTGACGGCAGATGCCTTGAAGAGATTAGAACAAGAATCGCCATGGCGAAAGTAGTCTTTAGCAAGATGAAAAACATTCTGACCAATAAAAAGATGTCAATTGAAACGAGAAAAAGAGTGTTGAGGGGATACATAGAGCCTGCTCTTTTGTATGGATGTGAAACTTGGACAATGAGCCGTCACGCTGAAAAACATCTGCTGGCTGCAGAAATGTGGTTTCTGAGGAAAATGCAAAGAATACCATGGACAGACAGGAAAACCAATGACCATGTACTACAGGAGACAAATGACAATCGTAAATTTATTAGAGAAATTAGACGTAGACAGTCAAAATTGTTTGGACATGTTATGAGAAGAAATGGATTGGAGAACTTAGTGACAACTGGCAAGATCGAAGGGAACAGACCAAGAGGAAAATACCCGGATGGCTTGGCCACATGACACGGACGAGACAGGAACACTGAGTTGATCCACGACTCTGGTAATCGAGTGAAATGGCGAGTCATGACCGCCTACGCTTTCCGGCATGGCACATGATTGATTGATTGAAATAACAAGCAGCCGATACATGCTTGGGTGAATTAGCATCCTGTAAATGACATGCAAATAACTTGTATACATGTGATCACAGACAACGTTGCATAGAAAGCTGTATCACCCAGATCTTCTGCTGTTTCTTCATCTTCTTCTTCAGTTGTCTTATCTGGCTATGGCACAACTAACTTGTATATATGTGATCACAGACAACATTCAATAGAAAGCTGTATCACTCAGATCTTCTGCTGTTTCTTCATCTTCTTATTATTCTTACATATGATCCCCTGTGCCACTCAACATTTCTCATGATGACTGACAATATTATTATTTGCTGCCAAGCATTTAAAATTTCCACATATATATCTTTCTTTCTCTGTCTTCCTCTGGGTCTCTTGTCAAGTAGTTTCCCACATAAGGCTAATTTCTGTATTCCACCACTTCTGCAGATATACCGCATACATTTCCTGTGTCTTGTCCTGATAATATTGATGAGTGAATCGCTCAAGATTCATCCATCCATCCATCATGGGCCATGCCGATAAGCGTGGGCGGTCATGTTCTGCCATCTCACTCGATCACCAGAGTCGTTGATCAGCTTCGTGTTCCTGTCTCGACCATGCCACGTGGCAAAGCCATCCAGGTATTTACTTCTCAGTATTCCCCTCAAGATACAGTGCAGCAAAAGGCTGCTCTCACAAACAGTGGATAAACTGCATGATAGAGCCAATGAGCACCATAGTGTAATGAATCACAGACAAGAGCTTGGTGTCAAACTTTCTCCATCTCCTGGTGCTGATAGACACAAATGGAAAAGGAAGAGAACAGGATTTTATTGTCTCTAGTTCAAGATCTCTTTCAGTTCAAGATCTCTTTTAAACTGTTACGCTTTCTTCCCTTTTCTGAACTAAAACAGCAAGACATTCAATTCAACTATAGACATAATTTCAATTCATCACCAGATGTGCCTATTAAGTACCAGAGCTTGTTATAGAACAACCTTCATATCTTGATGTATATGAGCCACATACCAGAGCTTGTTATAGAACAACCTTCATATCTTGATGTATATGAGCCACATACCAGAGCTTGTTACCGAACAACCCTCATATCCTGATTTTGAAAGGGCCAAACTAAAAGTAAGGAAGAAGAGTAAAAAGAAGGCAACATTAAGAAGAACATAAATGTTGCAAAAGACAAATCTCTTGTTAAATGTTATTTTTAAGATTCAAAGATGATAGTTTGTGTTATTGTCTCTGGCTTAGGGGTTAGTAACACACAATTTCACAACTCCTTGAAATAGCACAAGAGTTGGAAATCAGTCGTCGGTGGTTTCAAAGCAGGTCACGTTGTGTTGATTCTGATAGTAAGAAGTGTCTGCCATTCAGAAAGCAATGGCAAACTACTGAAAGTAAAATTGCCTAATAAATCACAGGCAGCCAATAAATGCTGAGATTGATTACAGTGTCCTGTAAAGTACACGCAAGTAACTTTTTATAAAGATAGTTCATAATTAAAAATAAATCACAGCAAAAGCCAAGAAGTGCTAAATTAAGGATAAGTGAGTTGACTGTTGTTACTTTATTTGCAGGAATTCACGGGGAGCACACAGACAGTGAAGGTGGAGTTTATGACATCTCAAACAAACGACGATTAGGTCTGACTGAAATTGAAGCCGTCAAGGAAATGGTAGCAGGGGTGCAGGAAATCATAAGGCTGGAGAAGGAAGCTGCTAGTGGGAAGGCAAAATCATGCAGTCTTTTGTAATTTCACAGAGCATTGCCTGTGTCCGATTTCTCTTGTTCTTACTTTGCACATTCTTGAATACATGTGTTCACTTGTAGGTACACATGAGTGTATGTTATTTCTGTTCCCGTGATAAGTTTAACGTGTTATGAGTGGTGACTTTTAGATCGTCTAACTGTCACATGGTAAATTATATATATTTAGAAAGTATGTTTAGTTCAGGTTAGTTAAATGGAAATTTAAAATAAAACCTTGCAGGAAAGGCAAGAAATAAGCATTATTCTTATAATTATAAGCTGTCCTTATTTCTTTTTTAGTGTAATTTATATATTCACGTAAGATTTTCTTATAATAAATATGTTTGTGAATCAGGAAAAAGGAGCAGAATAAGATTGCTGCATTAACTCTTAAAGAACATAAATGTTTCACCAAACTGGTTAAAATGAAAATTATGTTGATGTTTTACAAGGTTATAAGTTTAAATTATAAACTATGCTGATGGATACTGGTTATAGTTTAAATGATAGCTAAGATGATGTTATATAATGTTATAGTCTAAATTAAAAACTATACTGAATTTATACATGGTTATACAGAGAATATTTAAATATTTTAACAGGACAAAATATACAAAGTTCGTAACAGTGTTTGCAAAGAATATTGGTCTGTTGTTATAAGCACCGGAAATAACTTCATATATTTACCTGCCATCCTATAAGAATCAAATGTTGCCAGATATTCTTCATGTGATAATTTATAATATCATTTTTTTGTGTGGTAGTTTGAGAGTTATGGTAGTATTTGTGGCTAGATAAGCGCCAGCTGACCTTGTGGTCGTGGGTTCGATTTCACACCGGAGTAGACTTTTAAAATGACCTGGGCTCCCTGGGTGTCTCAGCCTGAAATTGATACTTGGAATTGTCGTGGGATATAAATACGACCGGCGTGATACTGGCCTCATCCTCTACTGACGGCCCATTGGTCTATAATAATATGGATCCAGCAACTCATGCCCAGGCACCTTAATGCAGGTAAAGGGGTCCTTGACTTTATTTGGTAATTTGGTTATCTGAATACACTACACCATGTCCCTTTAAGGCAGGTCAGTGTTGGTGTGCATGTTTCATTGTGTGTAACAGATGAGTCAATCAATGGCGTTTCTTTCATTTTTAAAGACAGCTTTGAAGATATAAAGTAAGCTGTAACTACTAGATGTTTATTTTTACTGTACTTACTAGATGTTTATTTTCAGCTACCGTGCAGGACCCATGATTTTTCTTCTTTATGCAAATATTTGTGGATATTTAGCTAAGAAATAAGCTCGTGAATGTCTTGCATCTAAAATGTAACAAACGGCATCAACATTTTCATGAAACTATCGTATTATGAAAATTCACATACACAATAGCATAAATTTAGTGCCTCTGCATTTTCATTCATTTTTCTCATTTTTAAAGCAAAAATTCCGCTCTGTCTGTATGAAACCAAATATTATAACAAATTATCTGTAATATATTTATCTTGATATACTAATGCTTTTCACGTGCATATGTTTTGATATGTTTATTTAAACTATTTACAGATTGTGTATGTCACAGGGTTACTAGGTTGAATTGTTGTTCTGTTCTTTATACACTGAAAATACTACCAGCCGGCCGTAATCACAGAATACGCAAGTTTGCACAGTCCATTTACATATATTAAATGCATGAGTAACATTTATGGTATACTGTTAAAAGACGATCCATACAATGTTTAGTAATTTTGCCTGCAAAATGTATGGTACATGAAACTCTCATTGAGCAGAATATAATGAATTACTGCAATTATCAAACCAGTAGAAGGTCACAATGAGATAAATAATTAAGCTGTAGGTCAACAGTTCCAGAAATTAACATTCTAAGTTATGAAATGAGGTCGATTTACATCTAGCTTTCACAAAATCTTTCTTCTCTGTTTAAATTGTGTCCTGAAGTATTTTTCAGCTACTGATCTGTGATGTGATAGGGACATTGCATTTGGTTGGCCTGTATTCACAGAAGAACAGGTGACCAGCCGTTGGCTTACTTAGCCAGAGACGAAAACAGGCATCAAACATTTGTCTGACTGGACTCATGACATATCAGTGCAGCTTCCTATCAACTTCGCTAACAAGCCCATTTTAAAAAAAAATTGACCGAAAGCAGTTTCTTGCTTATGCAAAACCTACCTTTCGTTAATTGCATTCATCATTAATTGTCATACCAGGTAGTACGGGAGTTCATCTCCTTGCATGACCATCTGATTCCAGTGTCATTAACAAGTTGTCACAGATAATCGTATGTTATACTGTCACTCATCCAGATTTGTACCCTCTCTGCCGTCATCTATCACCATCAACCCCAGTCTTCTTGCCTCTCTTCTCTTTATATGAATAATTATTAGCTTGTCCTTATGTCAGTACAAATTTTTGCTTGTAAATTTGCTTCCTTTAATCATCACCACATATAAAGTCCTTTGCACAACATCACACTCACCATGGCAGCCAGAAAGATTCTCAATCCTTCACCAGTTCTCCTGCCTCATGCATTTAAGCCCAAAATGTCAGAAATGTGCTCTATCCATCCTTATGCTGGCCAACCCTCTACTAGCACTTTAAAACTGGTCAGTTAGCCTCACTTTGGATTCTCCAATGCCCTTGAAGCAACCACATCTCAGTGGTATCCAGTTTCTTTGTTATTTCCCCATTCAATGTCCTTGATTCCCATGCACACAATAGAATTTTTTTTTAAACCGTCAGGAGCCCATGTAGTCCTTAAGGCACATTGGGCTACTGTTGCTAAACCCATTTTTGTATAAACCAATCGGCACCCGGTGGGTGATATTGTTAGCATCATACCAGCCTCCTTTACTTTCCAAGACACTTCCTGGAACCCATTTTAGATTGGTTGAGATCCTGGATGATCGTATCGATTTTGAAAATCTGCCGTGATAAAAAAAAATCGAACTCATGTTCACTGAGCTGGCCACTGCGCTACCACGGCTCCCATACAACAGTATGGGCATTATAAGATGCCAAGACTTGCTTTATGTGTAACATGGACAGGGGGCTACGACATAGAACGGAAGGATTCTTTCCTTCTATAGTTCAGCATGTTATTTTAGTTTGGGTTTTTTCATCATTTGCTATTATTGACTCCAGACAGATAAATATCTCTAACTGCTTTAGCGATACCCCTTTTACTTTAACTGTATATTCAAACTACTTTCTTTTCTTGACAGTGCCCATTATTTTATTTTTCTGTTGTCTTATAGCTTACCTGCATCTTTCTCTTGCTATGATGTCAATGAGTTCTTGCAACTCATTCTCATTTCTTGCTTTTTGCACTGTGTTGGAGCTGCGTGCTTTGTGCGACGCTTTCTGCGCTGCGGAAAGAGACTGAACCATATGGGATAAAACCCGGTGCAATGAAGTCGGACTTTATAGCGACTTTTTAAACATGATGTAAAGAACGTTAACATATTTATTTTTGAAATTTGTAAATGGTCTGTCTGCTATCTTTTAATGTAAATGAACAAATTAGGAAGAACTTGGAAGCAAAAGAAATGTAGTTCATAGGATGAATGTTGCTAATTCCTTGTATTGCTAGAGTAATTAACGACGATTGCTTGAAAGAAGGTAGTTTAGTTTAGTTTAGTCGTTGGATCAACATCACGGCACACGGTTTAACCCATAAGTGCTCCGTTTTCCTCCTAACTCAAACCTGAGTCTGGAGAAACTCAGCTCAATGCACGAACTCCGTTGCATCGGCGAGGATCCTGGAATACTTTGGGTAGATTTTTAACTCGAAATTTTGCCCGGGCAGCGCCGTTAGGCTACTCTTTTTGATTTCCAACTGCCAAGGGATGTTTTACGTGCGCAACAATACACACGGGCGTCCGATCTCACTACCCAGAGACCAGGGAAGATTTATTACTGGAAGTCCACGTGGATTTTTTAAATAAATCCCGGTCCTCACCGGGGCCTGAACCCGGGACCTCCAGCATCCGAGACGGACACCATACCTCGAGACCACTCAGCCTCCCCCCCCCCCTCAGACACTCATTGAAAGAAGGTATTGAAACTAGAACACTACATACAACAATACGAAAGCGACAAACAGCTTTCTTTGGTCATGTGATGAGAAGAAAGGCAGTGAAGAACATCGTAATGACTGGAAAGATCAAGGGGAAGAGGCCGACCAAGAGAAAATGGAGAAGGTGGTATGGAGGAATATCAACAGCAGAGTTGATCCAGAATCCCAAAGACCGAGATATATGGAGAGACATGAACACCTACACCAGCTGGCATGGCACTTGAAGATGATGGTGATGATGTCTGCAAATAAAATATTATAAAACATCTCAGCAAATTATGATGTGATATTTATATAAGGTGTCTGTGACTAAATCTTAGAGCAGATTTACTTTATAATTGTGCTTCATTGTAGCTAAATATTTTACCAACTTATGAATTGCATTATGGGTGATTTATTTAAATTTTAGTGTGCATAGTTTTGGTCTTTTACAGGCCTTAACTAATCTGTACACCCCCCCCCCCCCCCCAAAAAAAAAAAAAAAAAAAAAAAAAAAAAAACACAGAATGGCATTTCTTCTACTGAGATAATGAATTGCTTGCATACTTCAGATTTTGGGTTATTTCTCTTTAGCAAATGTTTTATTTAAAACTGTACTTGGATTGGCAAAAGCATTAGTTGCCATTTGGCAGGGCACAAAATGATGATGATGATGAAAATTTCACACCAAGACATTCACAATCAATCACAATCATCATTAGCTGGTAGGTGCTTCCTACATCCTACAGCCTCATGTGTCTGCAACATCCATTGTCCGTCTTCATGCTGGTCCTCCTGTCTCTTCTTCCGGGAATCACATCTTCCAACACTGCTCTTTCCTGACCATTGTCGTGTTTTATGTGGCCAGAGTATTTTAGTTTCTACGACTTAAAACTGTTCATGAGCCAGATTTCTTTGATGCTCAGATCTTGTAGAATTTCATTATTTTTATTCTTCTTGGTCCACGATTTCATCTTGTTACTACATTTGAAAGTCAATAACTGTGAAGAAGTACAGAGTTTTCAGTCTACGAAATAAAAATCTTACTTTGTACGCTGCATGGCGACTTCTCCTGGGGTAAGTGACCTTTAATTCTCAATGCTTCTAAAACATTTCTGGCAGCATTAGCAGTGGCACAAATTCTATTACAATAGTTATTTTTTGGTTAAGATTATTGGTCGTTTTCATTCAAATCATTGAGTCCAGAAATGCTCGGATCCCTTCTCAGTATCTCTCTCTGTATGTAGCAATCGATGGTACCAGTTCTGTGCTGGTACTGCCAGCAAATGAATAATCTCACAATGACCACAACCACTTTTATTTTGTTTTACCGTACACAAATCACCAGTCTTTCTTTGGTCACTTCATGCTTCAAGCTCTTATGTTAAACAACTGTGTATTTTTGGTCGAGTAGGATGTAATACACTTGGTATCTTTATCATCATGTTAACAGTCCTTTACAGAATGTTGCTGTTATTACAGGCCACCAAAAAAGACTCTCAATCATTCACCAGTGCATATACCTCACGTCATTTCCAAGGTGTCTTTATTGTCCTGTGTGAACCTTTGTGTCAGTCAACGCCTGCCTTTTCTTCCAGAAACCAAGCCTTCCATTATTGTCCTTTCTTAAATTTAGCAGTGACATTTTTGGCCTGATCTTTTTTAATTCCCAACTGAAAATTATCTAGTATGCATTTTATAAGGGTGGGTCAAAATGATAAAAAAGAATTTTCCAACTACTGTTTGAAATTTAACATGGGCCACTGCTTTGGTAAGCAAGCACACTAACCACTATGCTTCAATAGCTCCTTCAAAATATGTGCCTTTATATTGTGTGTGAGGTAAAGACGACAGGAAGGGAACTGGTCAACTCACCTTATTAGCTGTGACCTAGATTATTCCTGCATACCGCGTTCGAAACACAGCTGCGGGCAATTGGGAAGCAGAAAGCTTTGCGTTGGTTTTCAAACAACTGTATGAGTGTCGATCGTTCAGAAAGCAAAACTACTGAACATAAACTTGCCAAGAAAACAGCCCAAAAATTTTGGGATTGACTGCAACTTCCTGTAAAGGATATGCAAGTAACTAACTAGTACATGAAAGACTAACATAATATTAATAATACTCCTATAACAATATCTGCTATGGGATGGCTTTCTGATTGAGTGATTTGGATGGTAACTTAACATCAATAGACAGGTTCTACTCTCTGCAAAGGAAACAGATTTGTATTTATAAGAGGTGAGATAAAGCTACACTGTAACTTTGTTGACAACCAGGGTAAATAATCTGTTATCCTAATTTCACAGAAAATTCATCCTGGTATACACTAGCAATGGTACAAAACCCTGAAGTTATCATTTTTTGTGTAATTCATTTAAAAATGCGTAACTGTTAATATTAATTCACTGCTCATTTGATTCAACTCTGTTGTGGTGCTATTGTTATGCATTTCATATTCTTGCCAGCAAACTAAATATGAATTGTAACTATTCTAGTCGCTGTAATCTGTCAGTCATAAACTTATATACCAGTGTATTTTTGAAAACTATTGATGTTTTTTGTTTATTTATTTCATTATTTATTATTTTATTATAACAAATGTGATGTACTTATTTCAAATAATATTTTGCTTGTACTTGATTGTAACATTTGGAATTTAATGCCACTTTATAACATTGTTCAACAGCTTTGTTCATATTTTTATAATGCGAAAAGGTACTATATTTTTACATATGATCTCTATTCAGATTAACAAAAATTGTGGTAGCAAATATACAGAAGATGCAATACGGTCTCTCATTCACTCTATTTTTTTAGACAATGCTGAAATATTGTGATACAGGGATAAGTGCTTTTAATTTTAAGTTCTTTTTCTTCTTGTTACACTTTCAGACAGTGGTATAAATAAATTAAAAGAAAGCAGTCAACTTTAGCTTATTGACGTCTTTATAGAGTTTGTCCTCAAATGGAGAGCGTGTAGGCCAAAAATAGTTTTCTCTGTTCTGCATATGTTGAACTGCTTTTAAGTGATAAAATCACTCCGTCAGCTTCTATTTTCCTTAAACTGAATTATGCTTCTTTGTGAAACTGCCTAGTCATTGTTCTTGGCAATATTGTGACCATGTTTGTGGAATGTTTTCTGGCATTGTCTTCAAGAAAATTTGTATAGATACAACTGTGGTCTCATAACTGAAATGCTGGTTCATATGGGTCATACTTTGAGCTTGTCTATAGAAACCTTCTTAGGGTAATACTGGTTTAAGATGGCTTTGTCTGACTGTGATAATCTGGTCAGTTTTATGCTCGAAACACATACAGAAGACCTATGATATTGGCATTTAAAATGTGTCTGAAAATGTATGCTGTTTATAAAGCTGTGACTTCAATAATGGAGCAACATATTGTTGTGGTTTTCTGTTTATTTCAGATCATAGTTCTAGACACACTGAAGCTAAACATCTGTCAAAAAGGTGCCTTGTTTGCTTCTTGTATTTTTTATTTAAATAAGTTGTCAGTTGCCTTTGTATTTACATTGTGTCCATATATAGCATGGTATTGATAGTGACCATCCAAATAATACAGTGTATTGTGAACTACCATCAATTTCTTGTTTCTATAGCAATGAGAATGTTACAGTTAATTATAGACAAGTAAACATAGAGGTACAAATTATTATTTAACCCATTACAGTCCCCAGTCATTACTGTGTACATATTTGTCTGTATTGTGCAATGTGTAATTACTAGAAGCATCAAGTAGGTTTAGTTTGTTGAAATGTGCAAGCTCACACTAGACTGCAGCTGATGGGGACCACACAGTGCTCACTCTGACATATTTTTTTTACATGGTAAATAAGCATTTTTATCTATTGAAAGAATAACCATTAAAGAGGTTTTTAACACTATAAAAATGGTATTACATTAATTTTAAGACAGAACTGCATTATTGGAGGCTTCTGTGTTTTTACAAGGTCTTGGTAATTTTGGGATCACATGAAATTTTGTTTTCATAATCATCCCATTTGTTTGTATTTAATTTTAGTAATTATTTATTATTATTATCATCATCATCGTTTGCCAAGTCCGTTGCAGAATGTTGCTCTCATTGCAACTCACCAGAAGTATTCTTGATTCTCTGCCAGTTCTCCTGTCTCATGTGTAAGATACTTTACAGTCTTAGTGTGATGATGTCATTTCCATCCTCTGTATCACCAGGTTTACATCCCAGTTATCCTGTTCGCTCCTGTGATTGAGCTCATTACTCAAGGGAAGGTGGGGACAACACGTGAACAGTCCCTGCCATCTAAGGAAGCTTCCATTAATGCAGAGTCAATATGTGGTGCTTTAGTTCTGGGCTCACTCAAGGAATCATTACATCCTGCATATGGCTGCTTAACCTCACTTCAGTATACTGAGCCGCCCGTTTACTGTGGCTGTGCCTGTCAACTAGCCATTCTGATGCAGTCTCAGAATTCTCCTGAATTTTGATGTTTTTCAAGAAAATGCAGGTCCATCCCTAAGTGTGGGTGCAACAGCTTATATGCTAAACAAAATAAGCTGCTTGTTTCCAGCATCAGGATTTGGGCTAGTGTCTTCTACTTTGGAAGTCATGAAGAGAATCGGAATAATGGTAGGGCTTCGATCCTAAAAAGTTATGGAGACCAGGATTTTTTTTCACTTTGACTGTCTCTGGTAGTAGGTCTTGGTTAGTATAAAAATCTTTATGATTCATTGTTGGGGAAGAATTATTCTCACTTCATAAATTTGCAAGAGCAGTCATCTTCCATTCCGTAATTGAGTGATGAGATATTTCAAGCTGCATAAATTCCTTAAGGTAATAATGTCACATATTTATACTAGTCAGGATCTTTTTTCCAATTTTTATATCAAATTTACACAAATTGTAAGATTTTGTCTCATAGCAATTAAATGGTATTGACTAAGACCCAGAATTAACTGACATTTAGCAACAGCTTATCATTTATAGTATGGAGCTAAGCAACAGACTATTATCAACAGGATTATCTTTTCACCCATGATTTGAGAGTCAGTCAATGAGTACCAGAGTCAAATCATGATTTCTCATCACCACATCTCTGGTAGGATACTAATTCTGAGAGTTTCTGTCAGTTTGATTCAGACCTGCTGTGACAATTTGTCCATATGTACAATGAGGACATATGGTAGAATTCTTGCATGGAACTCTGCAAAAGCAGCAGAGAAAGCTGGGACCCACAGCAAGGTACAGGGTATTCTTTTATATGGAACATAGTGGCCTTAATTTCCCCCATGCCTGTGATAGAAATCCCCACAAAACATGCAAGACCTTTAAAGGTCAGTCATTTCCACCTTCTTACTCAACTATCTTGATGGTAAACATGGGTATAAACAAAATGTTAAAAATTGTAACCAGGACAAAATAAAATAAAATGTTTAGTTAAAGTTACCATCCACAAATACCTTTTATTAAAAGAAGCTGGAAATATCGACCCCCAAATACTAGCATTTTAAACATTAGTTTCAGTGCTATGATTTTATGAACATAACAACAGTGTGTATACATTAAAAGCCACACACTTTATATACCGATTGTGGTTGATGCCTTTTATAACACTCAACCCATTTGATTTGCCTTATATCTTTACTGTCCATTACAAAAAGATCACACTTTTACAGGGCAACTATGTCTACACGCACATACTGAAGCCACAATGAACAGAATTGCACATGTGAACTGGACAAGCTAAAGCAACATCATCAATAAATAAAAAAAGCAATAGCTTGCATTCTTTTCTATTATTTCATCCGTAAAACATTACTTTCTTAAGACAGTATACACCATATAATTAACTAGGCCTTTCATCTTCTGCCTTTTGTGCACCCGGGGAGTATAGCCCCTCAACCATATCAGTAATCACCTTTACAATCCAGTGACTATTATATCACAATACACTCCCCAAAGATTATTCTGATAATCAAGATTATATGTTAGATTTGATTTCACATGTGTTTTATTTGACAGAATCTTGGATTTGTATTTGTAAGATTTTATGTTAATCTCATACTCTTCAATGTGTATCATATTTATTTTATTTGTATTTAGATGGCTTTTGCACACATCACTTCCAACTGATCCAGGAAGTGGCCTGTGTATATCTGTGTCTTATGTGTGTTTGTGTATGGTGGCTTTTCATGTGAAATTACATCTATAAACTCAAATTTCTGGGCTTGTTCCATTTATTCATCATGTATTTTCTTTGGTTGTGAAAACGTTAAGCTGAAATTGAGAGAGGAGAGAGAGAGAGAGAGAGAGAGAGAGAGAGAGAGAGAGAGAGAGAGAGAGAGAGAGAGAGAGAGAGAGAGAGAGATGGAAAAAGGGACATAGAGAAAGAGAGAGAGAGTGAAGAGAGAGAAAAAGAGAGGGGGGAAGGGGGAGAGAAAGACAGAGAGAGAAAAAATGTTAATAGAAAGAATGAGAGAGAGAGAGAGTAAAAAAGAGAGGGAGAAAAAGAGAGAGAGAGAGAGAAAGTTAATAGAGAGAATGAGAGAGAGAGAAAGGGAGGAAGAAAAAGAGACAGAGAGCTTCTTATATATAATTATTGTTGACTATATCCTTCAACAATGCATCGAGTACACATTTAAGATCTTCAATGTGACCCACAATCATTATGGTCCATGTAAAACTGACAGTAAAGTTTATATCTGAAGTTTTTATTTGACTTTGAATGAGACCATCTGAGCTATATCCATTTGATATTCAACCAGCTCCCGGGTTAGTTCTTCAGCCGCTGCAACTCGATATAGTGTCCATTCCATGTTCTAAATCTCAAGAGTCCTTTAACGTTCGAGGTCGTTGTCCAAATAAGTCAGTCCGAATTTGAGGCTTATGTATCTGTTTCATAACAAAATAGTTTTTTGTTAACCCCACGCTTCAACCCTCAACTTGGAGGACCAGGGTGTTTCTCTTTGTCTGTTCTCTACCCTTTGACCTGTCCGGCTTTGGAGGCCCTGCTGGTATAAACACACCGGAGAAAATTATTGCGGATAGATTATACGCCAAGTATGTGAGATGTCAAATGTTGCAAACTGAAACTGTCATTTACTGCCAATATAGTACCTTGCGGTGTATGGCAGAGGGGTCTTTGAGCCTGAGGGCTGCATGATGGTGAAAATGACCTTGTGTTCACATGCATCCATTGTGGACGAACATTTACAGCGCAAATTGGTTTGATCAGTCACATTCGCTACCACCGCTATGGGTTGTAATTATTAATATGTCTTTCTAGAAGCACAATGTAACAAACTATCGTCTGTCAAGACAGCCAGGTGACAGAATTATTGTATACATGTGAAACATGAACAATAAGCAGACACGCTGAGAAACATCTAATGATTTTTTTTGGTTGTTTCAGGATTTGAGGTTTGAAGATTTAGCACAACCCACCACTGGCAACGCCGATCGTATTCCTGTATGAACCTTGGGCCTTCTCCACGTCAGATTGGAAGCACTAGACTCAAGTTTTCCTCTAGTTTGAGCTTGTCAGTAGTGCATATCCTTGACTGGAACTGGGACCGAACTCTGGATTCTGGCGTGTGAGGGCTGGTGTTGAACCACTGACCATGACTCATACTAGACGTGACCAAATTATCATACTAGAATATCATGTCACCCATAGTAGCCTAGAGCTCAAACGAGAGCAAAACTCAAGTCTAATGTTTCCAATCTGACGTGGACAAGGCCCAAGGTTTGTACCGGAATACGATCGTCATTGCCAGTGGTGGGTTATGCTCAATCTTCAAGCATCTAATGGTAGTGGAAATATGGTTTCTGAGGAAAATGCAAAGAATACCATGGATGGATAGAAAAACAAATGAAAACCTTAAATTGATTAGAGAAAATAGGAGTCAGTTTAAATTGTTAGGCTCATTATAAGGAGAAATAAATGTGAAAACTTAGTGACATTGCTGGGAAAAGAACAAGGGAAAGATACAGCAATAAATACCTGGATGGCTTGGCCACATGGTGTAACTGGGGTAAGAACTCAAGACCTAACTCAAGACTCTGGTGATCGTGTGAGATGGTGAAACATAACTGCCCGTGTTAGAACCCAGACCTAACTCAAGACGCTGGTGATCGTATGAGATGGTGAAACATAACTGTCTGTGCTTATTGTCCTGACACATGATGATGATGTTTCTCATACATGGTGGTGTTTGGTGCCTCGGTTATACAGCTTGTCCATCTTTTATGAAGATGGCTTCTTCTTGTTATCCTCTTGCATCTGAGCAAAACTGTTTTCTTCTGGAGCACAGTCTGCTGGTAGTTGTGATTTAAAAAGTTCGTTGCATGTCCTTTACAGGACATTGCAGACAACTCCAGCATTTATTGATTGTTTTTGATTTACTAGGCAATTTACTTAAGTAATTTGGAATTGTTTTATTAATTGCCCATGCCCCATACAATCAAAAACAATGCAGAATGGTTTGCTTTCAAACCACCCACAGTTGAATTCGAACCCTCGTCTCAGTTTGTTGGGGAATTGTGAAACTCTATTTCATTATCCTCTAGGCCACAGCGCTGATTCCATTCATCCACCATGTGCCATGCCGATAAGCGTGGGCGGTCATGACTCGCCATCTCACTCGATCACCAGAGTCGTGGATCAGCTCAGTGTTCCTGTCTCGACTATACCATGTGGCCAAGCCATCCAGGTATTTACTTCTAGGTCTTCCCCTTGGTCTCTTCCCTTCGATCTTGCCAGTTGTCACCAAGTTCTCCAAGTCATTTCTTCTCATTACATGCCCAACAAATTTTGACTGTCTACGTCTTATTACTCTAATCAGTTTACAATCTTCATTTGTTTCTTGAAGGACTTGTTCATTGGTTTTTCTGTCTGTCCATGGTATTCTTTGCATTTTCCTCAGAAACCACATTTCCACAGCGATCAGATGTTTTTCAGCTTCTCTGCTCATTGTCCACACTTCACATCCATACAAAAGTACATGTTCTATGTAGCATCTCAACACTTCAACACATTGGTCAGTATGTTTTTCATCTTGCAAAAGGCTACCTTCACAATGGCAATTCTTGTTCTAATCTCTTCAAGGCATCTCCCATCAGATGTTATGACTGTGCCGAGATAACTGTATCGATTCACTTGCTTAAGAATATGCCCATTTATTCGTATATCACATTGTGGTGTTTCCTTCTTCCCAGTGATGACCATAATCTGTGTCTTCTTAATATTCAGATCTAACCCTAGTTGCTCACTGTGTACAACAACCACATCTACTAAATTTTGCAGGTCCTAATTGCTAGTTGTGATATATGACCAAACCATTTCACTTGCTGTCTTCTGATGAAGTTGTAACACTGGTGTTTCATAACTTGTTTCCTAACATCATTTCCTCACCCTGTCTCTCCTTGTTACTTGAAGCACCTTGCACAGGCATTTCATCCCTGTTGTTACAGTTGTGTAATGCTTTCACATCTATCCGTGATTGTTTGTATTGTGAACTACAAATTCATAATAATGGCAGACGGTCAGTTACTGAACTAGCTGGCATTGCACATGCAATAATGTGTGTGAAACCGTTGCTTTTCTAGTGACTTCCGCTTCCATCGGCGATGAACTTAACTTTAGTGGTGGACTGTTGTGTGGGCATTCAAGCAGAGGCCTTAAGCATGTATTTCTGTAAGTGCTGTTGGTATTTTGGGACTACTGTCTGTTCTACTTTTCACATGGGACCGTGAGGAGCATTTTGTGTGATATTCACTGGCACAGGAACGGAGCACTATGAGGTAACCCTTCGCCATCAAGTTGGAACCGTGACTAACGACAAATGTTAAAACTGTTCTGTCTTTCTTTGCTGATTGTCCATATCTGGCACTGAAATGGGGTTTGCTGCTTACTTGTCTCTAGTGTTAACTTTTTTACTTTTGTCTCTTTGAGTGGCACACTGGTTAGTGTATCAACCAGTATGGTCTGCAGATCTTTACCACTAACAACTCAACAACTAGAAACAAACTTACAACAGACGAACATTTTGACCACTTTTAATTATATATTAATATTGTCAACAAATCATTAATGTGAGTAGTGGAACTTCCTTTGAAATGTTATCACAATATATTAAAAAAAGCAAATGGAATGTATACAGTTGACTACAAAAGCAATGTGAATGATCCATATTTATTATGCAATCCGGCCTGTCCACTCACAATGAAATGAAAACAAATCTTGAACAGAAACACTGCGGACAATTCTCTGTCACTGTCCATATTTACAGAATGCATCTCGCAGCAAAAGGTTTAAAGTTACGAGGATAAACTCTATTGAACTGGGTTTTATCAGACATGGATCAGTCTCTATCTGCAGTGTGGCCTGCCGCAAGCATTGCACAGAGCACGAACTCCATGGCTCCAGAAACGACCCCTAACTGCACTCGTGAGCCAGGCCTCAGAGTCTGAAGATGAACTTGTAACTTTTGGAGTGTGAGACAAGCAGATGATGAGTTTGCCACACAGATCAATTCCAATTTTGTACCATCTCTGTATAAAATTACTTCATTCTTCAATGACACTCAGTATAAAATTACTTCATTCTTCATTGACACTCAGTATAGAATTACTTAATTCTTCATTGGCACTCAGTATAAAATTACTTCATTCTTCATTGGCACTCAGTAAAGAATTGCTGCATTCTTCATTGGCACTCAGTGTAAAATTACTTCATTCTTCATTGGCACTCAGTATAAATTACTTCCTTCTTCACTGGCACTCAGTATAGAATTACTTCATTCTTCATTGGCACTCAGTATAGAATTGACTCCCTCCAGGTTACACTAATCAAACACAGACATGGCTCAACCATGGCAACACATCTGGCCTTGGAAAGCAAACTTACACTTACAACCCTGCCAGCTTAATGACAAGTGTGGGTTAGGGAAAACAGAGACCTTCAGCTTAATGAAAAGTGTGGAATAGAAAAAGAGACATAATCCACCTGCGGCCAGACAATAGACAGTGGATGGAATGATGGACTTAATTTCATTGTAGGCATATATGCATACACATTTAAAAACCATTCAAGGCATACATCTAGATAATTAAAAAGAGTACATACACTCTCACAGAAAAACTGACTCAGAAAGCATGCTGAGAAGGGTGAGAACAGGCAAGCTTCGTGCAGAGTGGCTTGCTTCGCTTCGGAGGTCACGGGTAGCAAGCATCACCTGGATCTTTTCTCCTGGTGTGCTGGGGAATGAACAGGCGGACAGATTGGCTGGCTCGGCAGAACTTGGTGGAGTATTGATGCATGACAAGGCAGATGTGGTTGCGGCCTTGTGGGAGCACGTGTACACCTCGGAGGAGCAAATGGATCACCATAGTCTGGTTAGAATGAGGCAGCGAGGAGTGACGAGGGGATCTGGCCGACGCTCGACGCTCAGAGGAAAGGCGAGACGGACATATAATCAGATTGCTACTGGAACTATTAGTGTTGGAACTCTTCGCTGATTGCTGAGGATGGGGACGGAGCGCTTATGGGAATGTCCCGAATGCTGTGATGTCGGTTCCTAGATCAATCAATCAATCAATCAATCAATCACAGCAAGATTTGAAACATGGCTAATCAATGAACACATGCAAACACTTGAAGATTACAAACGCTATTAGCTCAGTATATCCAGCTTTGGCAAATCCTGATCTCAGTACAGTGCACGACTAGAATAATTCTAAAACAAGAATGCTAAAAAACCAAATTGAAGAAAATTCCATTATGCACTATAAATAAGAAAATGACTGCAAACTAAGAAATGTCAAGCGTACATGTATAATGTACAATAAATTGTTATAAATGGTGGTAACATGTCTTATTCACATTGTGTCAAAGTATCCAATTTTAATAGTGAAACGTTTCAATTTTATTCTCAGTCCACAATGAAAATCTTAAACTGATTAGAGAAATTAGACGTAGACAGTCAAAATTTTTTGGGCATGTTATGAGAAGAAATAAATTGGAGAACTTGGTGACAACTGGCAAGATTGAATGGAAGAGAACAAGGGGAAGACTGAGAAGTAAATACCTGGATGGCTTGGCCACATGGCATGGTCGAGACAAAAACACTGAGCTGATCCACGACTCTGGTGATTGAGTGAAATGGCGAAACATGACCACCCACGCTTATCGGCATGGCACATGATGGATAGACAATGCTTACAGTTAACAAAGGACAGATGTAGCATGAGTGGATACTGAGCACTTAGCTGCTTTTTTATAAGGCTTTACATGGTTACACTGTCTGGGTTTTGCAGGAGGCAACAAGTGAGCAGATCTGATGGCTTTAAGAGCATCAGTTATTCACTTGGTTAATAATTTTCCCTTCTATTTCCATTTCACATTTAGATATCACGTTTTTTTATATCAACATTGTTACTGTGTTTTTTTTATACTCAAGGAGAGTCCTTTCATTGCACTCTCTGTTACCACAATGTCCAACAATTGTTGTAGATCTTTTGCATTTTCCAAAAACAATACTGTGTAATCTGCATAGCGTGGATTGTTTATATTATAACTTCCAATTAGTATTTAAAATTATAAAAATAAATTGTGAAAGCATAAATGTAGGTTTAATATGAGATCCCAAACAATTCAACCCTTAGGTGAATGGATGTTCCTATCCATCTGATTTCAACAGGCAATGTTAAACAGTTGTTGAAAAACTCACAGAGAATGAGTATGGATGATGTTCAGAACAATCCACACCCAAATAGCAAAGTATCAGCTACTTTAGCACGTTTTCTTTCGATGAATTATCTGCAATGATGAACACAGATTACATAGAATATGTTAATGCACACAGTATAAATAAACAGATCCCAGAAATAATCCATATTGTAGGTGGCGAAATATCATTTCTGTTTGGCACAAACAATAAAATCCATTTATACATAATTGTATAAAAAACAAAGGAAATAGATCCAATAAAAATGCTCATTAAAATAATGGAGAAAGACAGAATTATCTGACTTTTGCATAAAACCAAATTATGCATACTTTTCGAGAGAACCACAGAATACATTCTTCTCCACATTATGCATTTGTTAAACATAAAAAGAAAATAATAACTGGCTGAAATAACATAAAATAAAGTAAATATTTTTCCCATTTTATAGTTCTTGAAAATGTATGATTATAAATCATGTTATTCACTTCTGTATTTTTGTAGAGAGATATTACTACCTTTAAACTAACAGCAATTGAACATCTTGGAAAACACACAAGAAAAAGAGAAGACAAAGAACTTTTGCATTTCACAAAATTACCAAATGTTAAAATTAATTAACTGCATTTATAAAACTAGTGTGAACATTTGTTCTTAACATCTATGTAATATTTACAATAAAATGGGAGAACTTTGCTGCCAATCACTCTACCAGGTGTAGTCAAATTTCTGCTGACACAGTGACTTTAAAGCAGTCAAGAATCGAGGCAACTACAGAAAGGTATTAACAAGTAAAAGCAAAGAACCCATTTACACGCTCTGAGGCACACTGGGTATATAGTGATATCCCCATATTTGTATAGACCAAACTTGAATAGGTGTGATCAATATCATGCCGACTGACTCTCAGGACATTCCTGGTGCTCGTTTTAGGCTGGAAGACCAGGACAATTGTAAAAATCTGCTTCAATGAAGATTCAAATACATGACCATGGGGCTCGCAGACAAGTCACTGCACTAACATGACTCCCACACAAAGGTGTGCAGTACAACAATCATAAATCAGACAACAATCATAAATCAGACTATCTTCCCCTGACCAACAGTTGGCACTTCTCTGCGCTCATTGTAATAGACACAGACAAGCTTAGACTGGTCTAATCAGCCATCTCAGAACCCATTCTAGTACCGACAGATGACAATATTGTTCTCTTCCGCAGCTATGGACAACAATATTCACAATAAAGAACTATGGCAGGCAGTTTGAGCATTTTAACAAGGGGAAGGCACTACAGTTTACATCAAATTCGTGTAATGAATTTTCCAGCAGTCAGACTGTTGAATTTATTAAGAAAATATAAGGTTACAAAAATGCATTTACATTTGAAATCATGAACAGCAAACAGATAGATATGAATATAATATAATAGCACAGTATATTGTAAAATGAAAAAAAAAAGGTTTTTAAAATGGTTTAAGTGACAAGAAATGCTGAGATAATAGGGCAGTTTCAATGAAGAGTGTAAATGTCTCCACGAAGGCTGAAAATTATGCTGATTCAACCTTAGCCCAATGTTCGCTGTACAAAATGAAGTATAGTAAATTTAGCTATATATAAAAATGTAGTGGTAAAGAAGTGTATTGAATCAAATAATACAAGTGTTGGCACATCACACTTTACTTACTAAACTGATAAATATAATAACAGGACAAAACATCAATTTGTAAACTCTTTTTAAAGAATAATGAATTTAACTCTTCAACTAGCATAACTTGTTACCAACAGAAAGCCTGTGTACAAAGTGGGAAAACAATTATCATTACATGTAACATTTGTTGGCATTTAAATCTTATTTAAAATACAATAAAGATATATGATACAGTTTAAAAAAAAATCTGTGATAGACAATTCAAATTACTGTGTGAATATGTGTTGTATATTTCAGCTTGAAGGATTTATCTAATTACTTTAGTTTATATTGTGTGATTTCTGCAGTATGTACCTGGTCAGATGCAGTGAATTATGCCAGGCAATAAATCATGCAATCTATTGTTTGTGTTTTTGTTATTTCAATGATACACTATTAAGAATAATAAGGGTAAAATGAGTGAAGTTTGTGATTCAGTGTTTCACATATAAACTCCAAACGATAAAATTGAATTCCATGCACTCAATGACAAAAATCAGATATGTGAAACCTGTGCTACACCACTTTCAAATGTCACTGCATTAACTGTTTTTATCCCAAGAAGTTGTTGCTTTAAGGTAATTAAAATCTGGATCTGGAGGAATTAAGTGAAATCCCTGTGACAAAGACAGACGGAAATAATCCTTGGAAAGACAGACATCAGTGTATTAAACAAACAATGCAATGGTGAAAACTGACTTTAACTCTTAACACAGCAAGTCGACAGCAGATCTGGTTGTCAACTCCTAACACAGCAAGTGGACAGCAGATCTGGTTGTCAACTCCTAATGGTGTATAAAAGCCATGTACCCAACACAGGGTACAGATACACAACAGGAACAAGTGCAGAACATGGTACTGATACACAAAAAGGACACTTGGGAGTCATGCCTCCTGTGGGTCCATCATCACGAGACTAAGGAAGATAAAGAGATTGAAACATTTGTAGAAGGGGGACGTCTTCTGATGATCAGAAGCCTTCTGTTGTGATTGCTCCACAGTGGAGTTGCTAAAAGCCAGGAACTAGTAAATAAGACAAAAGCAGTTAACGTGAGTTCATCTTTAACAAGATCATATTTTATTATGTTAACTTTCAAAGCTACAATGGCATGCATATATATATATTTATATATGTATATGTATATACATATACATTGATGAATGTTTGAGTGTAAATACAAATATTGTTGTCTTTATACTGTATTGCTCCATCCCCACTTTTCTGTGTTTTGAGCAAATCACATTCACAGTTTTGTGAATATCAGCTGCAAATGAATGAAGTGCCATGTTAACATGAAATTCTGTACTGATGGACAATGTTGTTGAGTTACTGTTATTTTGTGACAATGATAGATTATAATTTCTAATATCATCATCATCATGTCCAATTTTGCAGTCAAGCATCATGGGGAGGAATAGTTGTCATTCCAGCGCCCGATAGGTGGCTGTAATTAGTGTCATTATGTGTGATTGTACAATATCTTTAATGTTGTCAATCCATTTTCTTCCTGGGCATCCTCTTGCTCTCGTACCAGATCCATACATGAAATCTGATAATTAAAATGAGAACAGGCCAAATCTCCATCAACAAATATCTAAAAGAATCAATGTACTACAGAAACCAAACTCTTGGCATTATTCCCAGCATGAAAAATCATTTGAACACCTGAGTCTGGTGTCCAAGATTAGCTGACCTGAGACACACAATGATCCCACCACACACTACTGTAAACAAACTCTCTACACATCAGTGCTACAGTTGAGGATGTCCAGTGCCTCAGTCAGAGAGGCAATGAGCTATTTTAAAGATGGCCGCCACACTTTTGACATGCACCAAAGAGGAGCAGTTGTTTGTTTTTTATCCGTGAAGGAGTGAAACCTATAAAAATTAATTGGCGAATGAAGGTCCAGTATGGTAATGCCTATCAGTCCAGCAAGTGTATGAGTAGAGTAGGAAGTGTCAAAACTTTTCAGTCCGATGGAGCATGAGTGGTCACACAGGAGACCAAGAGAATTTTTGTCTACAGGAATGCAAGCACTTTATTGGCACTGCAGGACTTGCATTGAATGCAGTGGTGACCACATCGAAAAATTATACATTTAAAAAAAAAAAACTTTTTGAGAATATATTCACACACAAAATATACAAAAAAAACACAAAAAAAACATTGAAGGTTTCATTTGAAGCCCCCTCGTATATCCTCATCATCATCATCAGTATCATGTTTGTAAAATCTGATATATTACAATTTCTGACATTCATTTATATCACTGTGGCCAATTCAACCCCAAATATCAGTACTGTGGAGAAAATGTCCCAATTTCATCTCAAATGATCACACATACAAAAGTTACATTGTGTAGATGTTTACACAGCAAAAACTTTAAATATTAAAACCACAAATAACATAAAGTATAATCAAATGAAGTGGTATACAATGTATAAAAATATACATGGAAGTATCTTTAGCAATGTATCAACATTCTTGATCACGTACACACAAAAAGTCAAGGACACTTGTACAGGCATTGGAAGTATTTTTAGCAATGTATCAACATTCTTGATCATGTACACACAAAAAGTCAAGGACACTTTTACAGGCATTGAGGCAAACGGGGTATGTGGTACTAACCCCATATTTGTATAGACCATGGGGGCTGAGTGGTCTCGAGGTATGGTGTCTGCCTGGAGTGCCGGAGGTCCCAGGTTCAAGCCCCAAGATTTTTTCGTGTGGACTTCTAGTAAAGAAATTTCCCCTGGTATCTGGGTAGTGAGATCGGACGCCCGTGTGTATTGTTGTGCACATTTAAAAAATCCCTTGCCAGTTGAAAATCGAAAAAGAGTAGCCTAACGGCACTGCCCGGGCAAAATTTCGAGTTCGTGCACTGAGCTAAGTTTCTCCAGAGTTTGGAGAACGGAGCACTTATGGGTTACACCCGTGTGCCGTGATGTTGATCTGTCGACTAAACTAAACTAAACTGAACTAAACTAAACTTGTATAGACCAATCAGCACTGGGTGGGTGCGGTGGTCACCACCAGCTGTTGTTAGTTCCCAGAACATTTTCTGGCACTCATTTTATGCTGGGTCATTCTGGGAGTCCTTTAATTTTTAAATCCTGATTCCACAGGGATTCGAACACATGACCTCAGGGTCAGCAAGCAAGCATGCTGACCATTACATTTCAATGACTCTCTCCTTGGCAATGCGGTAGGATATAAACAAGACTATAAACAAACCATAAAATTTGCAATCAGTAATTTACAATTATAGCCTCTAAACACAGAAGAATAAAATGCTACATTGTGTAAGCAAATAAAACGTAGAAAATATACAAACTAGAAGTTCTCCTTATTGTAGTAAAACTTGGTTTTATCCGTATAATTGGAAAACCTATTGCACAGTTTGTGAAGAGTTGTAGATAATGCTTTTGGCCCACAGAAAAATACTCCAGTTGACTGCCTGGGATGCAACAAGAAAATATGCATTACTGTGATAGTTCAATTAGTTGTAGTAACATGCTGTGATGACCTTAATTACATAAGTTCATGTCGGGGACATAAAGTGAAACATCACTAACATTTTGTGACTGAATACGCTGGGATTTTCTTTAACACTTATAATCAATATTGTGATTAACATGTTCATATCATCATCATCATCATTGCGTGTATGTCGATAAGTGAGCAATCATGGTTCACTATCTTACTCAATCACAAGAATCTTGGATTAAGCCTATGAAGTTGTCACAATTATGCAGTGTGACTAAGCCATCCAGGTAAATATTTCATTTTCTTCCCCTTACTCTTTTCTCCAATGAGTTTGTCACTAAATTTTAAAGTTTATTTCCTCTTACATGCCCAAGCAACCTTGACTGTCTACGTCTAATTTATCTAATCAATTTATAGTTTTTATTTGTTGCTAGAAGGATTGTTTCATTAATTTTTATGTCCAGCCATGGTATTCTTTGCCTTTCCCTCAGAAACCAGATTTCGACTGTCAATAGATGTTTCTCAGCTTATGTGCTTATTGTCCATGTTTCATATATATATATAACAACAGCATTGTTTCTATATAGCAGGTCAACACATATTTCCCACCAAAGTCCGAAGTCCATTTGAGAAAAAAAAACAGAACTTTCCACCTTGGCGCAACCAGCCCGTGTGGCGTCGGTTATTGTCCTGGTGGTTCATGGTGCAAAGTGAGTTTGTTTATTTCTTTGCGCCAATGTTTTGCTGGCTTATCGAAGTTGACAACTTTATGCCTGTGTCTTCAGCTGGGGGATTCGTTGGCTGGCAAGTTTTCCCTTTGAGTGTATTTGTTTATGCGGTTTCATCTGTCAGTTTTGGCTTCTGGCTCGTCTGATGTGTCACGTTTTAGTTGAAGACTGGCTTTCCCTTGAATTTATTCGTAAATGTGAATGGGATGCTGCCTTCTTCTTGAGAGCACCTGTCAGCTTTTTATTGGCAAGTATGTTTTCCATTTTGCGAAAGGCTACTTTTGACATTGTGATTCTTGTTCTAATCTCTACAAGGCATCTTCTGTCAGATATTATTTACTGATACACACATATCAGAATTTTTGCATTGACTTGGATGCTACATTGTGGTATTTCTTTTGTCTTGGAGATGACCAAAATGTATGCTTCCTTTAAATTTAATTCTTTTCCTTAAAATTTAATTCTAACTCTAGCTCCTCATTGTGTACAATAACAGCATCCTGTATATGTTGCAGATCCTGTTAACTGTGTGCAGATCCTGTTAGTGCGGATCATGTTAACTGTCTGCAATCAATAGTGTATCATGTTCATATCTTACTGTTAATGTTATGTCCTCTGATGCAATTTATCTTTTTCTTTTTAATTGCTCATATTTTCACTTTAGGGGGGGGGGGGGGGGGGGGAGAAGGTCTGCAGACATTACACATTCTTGTCGCATGCCTCCCTTAATGTGTTGGTACTGACCTATTATTTATACATTTTTATCCAGCAAGTTCTTTCCAATATATGTTTTGTTTTAAAAGTGTAAGTTCTTTCCCGTCAATTTGGGGATCTGCAAGCATCTTTATCATGTTGTTTCTTACTTTATCAAAAGCTATAAAGTAGTTAATGAAGCAAAAATGTAGGTTTGTGTTTACTTATATCAAATGCTCCATTAAAGTTCTCAACAAATAAACAACATTTGTTGTATTCTTGTCTTCTACCAACACCCATTGTTCCTTCTCTATTTTTAGTTGTATTTTCAGTACTTTTGCCTTAATTCACCCCAAACAAACGTCACCAGCTATATTTAGGGTCACCAGCTATATTTAGCATCGACGGTGATCTCCTCTGTGTTCGGGTACAGTTCGTGTCGGTGCGTTTCAATTGCCCCACAGTGTTCCTTTAGGCTTTGGCCACCGTTTCTGTGTGAGTGTGTGTGTGCGTGTGTGTGTGTGTGTCATCATGAGATTTCTGGAACTGGCAGCAGCAGCAGCAGCAGCAGGCAGCAGCTGTCCACGACAAGCCAGAGTAGCGTTGCTTTTTTTTCTGCAGCAGCATCATGGCATCTGACATTCTGCTAGACACTGTTCTCATAATCATGTCATCATGGCATCTGACATTCTGCTAGACACTGTTCTCATAATCATGTCATCATGGCATCTGACATTCTGCTAGACACTGTTCTCATAATCATGTCATCATGGCATCTGACATTCTGCTAGACACTGTTCTCATAATCATGTCATCATGGCATCTGACATTCTGCTAGACACTGTTCTCATAATCATGTCATCATGGCATCTGACATTCTGCTAGACACTGTTCTCATAATCATGTCATCATGGCATCTGACATTCTGCTAGACACTGTTCTCATAATCATGTCATCATGGCATCTGACATTCTGCTAGACACTGTTCTCATAATCATGTCATCATGGCATCTGACATTCTGCTAGACACTGTTCTCATAATCATGTCATCATGGCATCTGACATTCTGCTAGACACTGTTCTCATAATCATGTCATCATGGCATCTGACATTCTGCTAGACACTGTTCTCATAATCATGTCATCATGGCATCTGACATTCTGCTAGACACTGTTCTCATAATCATGTCATCATGGCATCTGACATTCTGCTAGACACTGTTCTCATAATCATGTCATCATGGCATCTGACATTCTGCTAGACACTGTTCTCATAATCATGTCATCATGGCATCTGACATTCTGCTAGACACTGTTCTCATAATCATGTCATCATGGCATCTGACATTCTGCTAGACACTGTTCTCATAATCATGTCATCATGGCATCTGACATTCTGCTAGACACTGTTCTCATAATCATGTCATCATGGCATCTGACATTCTGCTAGACACTGTTCTCATAATCATGTCATCATGGCATCTGACATTCTGCTAGACACTGTTCTCATAATCATGTCATCATGGCATCTGACATTCTGCTAGACACTGTTCTCATAATCATGTCATCATGGCATCTGACATTCTGCTAGACACTGTTCTCATAATCATGTCATCATGGCATCTGACATTCTGCTAGACACTGTTCTCATAATCATGTCATCATGGCATCTGACATTCTGCTAGACACTGTTCTCATAATCATGTCATCATGGCATCTGACATTCTGCTAGACACTGTTCTCATAATCATGTCATCATGGCATCTGACATTCTGCTAGACACTGTTCTCATAATCATGTCATCATGGCATCTGACATTCTGCTAGACACTTTTCTCATAATCATGTCATCATGGCATCTGACATTCTGCTAGACACTGTTCTCATAATCATGTCATCATGGCATCTGACATTCTGCTAGACACTGTTCTCATAATCATGTCATCATGGCATCTGACATTCTGCTAGACACTGTTCTCATAATCATGTCATCATGGTGCTATCGCTGACTGAGCGTCAGGACAAATGGGAGATGCCGACGACGACTACGACATTCACCATGTATGTCAGCAGGACATCCTCCCGCTGAGACAAGGCGCACATGGCTGCAAGGCCCTCGCGTCTCCCATACAGACAGATCATCATCATTCTTTTCGTATACTGCTGGTCTCAAGAGTTGACAAGCATTTCATTTGGCCAGTTACAGTTGGGGCGCGCGGGGGATGTCGCAGAGAGCAACTGTTGCACACCGATCAAATTGCGCACCGAGCTATGACGGCGCAACACAGGGAACCCCTGGATGTGACGTCATACCCTGGGATTCCGTTTGTTTGGGGTGAATAAAGGCAAAAGTACCGTATTTTCTTCCTAACTCTTTGCAAGAGGATTCTTAGTAAAATCTTCATGTTGTGGCTGATTATACTAATTGTTCGATGTCCATCACATTCAAAGGCTCCTGGTTTCTTCAGGACTGAAATAAACACAGATTTACATAACTTAGGAGGTATATCTCCAGTATCATGTATTGTGTTCAGCAGCTTGATAACCTGGTCTATTTCATAATTTTGTAAGGCATTGATTATTTCATTTGTGAAGAAATTTCAATCTGGGGTCTTGCCAAATTTCAAATGATTAAGAGCATCTGAACTTCCATCTTCAAATGTCCGTATATAAATTTTAATATTATTGTTATGTTTGATTATATTATTTAAGGTAGTAGTATTGCATTTTAATATCAGACGTAGTAAATTAAAAAAATATAGCCCCATGGCAATGAGGGACCTTAAAACTAGAGTTGTATTATGATAGTGCATGAAGTGTTGGGCCTTCACACATTCTAGATATGGTATAATGACATGGGGTGGCCTGCTCTTTTCCTTCCTTGACAATTCCCAATAAATTATTCAGTACTCATTTAATTGGGTTGTCAGAAACATGAATCATTGACATTGTTGAGGATTGAACCCAGATCACTCTCTTGAAAAGCAAGCACTGTCATCACTATACCACTTAGGCAATCTAAATGTTTTGCATATCCTTTACAGGACATCGCTGTCAACATCAGCATCTTTCAGCTTATTGTTGATTTCTTGGCAAGATTACGCTCAGTAGTTTACTTAGGGAATCTAAGACTGTAAAATTGTATTGTGTTACCTAACATTGTAATTTAATGCTTCAGAAATAAATGTATTATAATATTTATAATAAAGGACCTTTTAGTGTAGCTTTGAGGCATACTGGGCGTATGGGAAAAGCAAAAAAGAAAAGGCCCTGATCTATATGGATGATACAGTCAGTATAACACCGGTCATCTTAATTTCCCAGGACATTTCCTTGTATCCATTTTAGACTGAATTGACGTGGAAGCCAAGGTCATTTTTTAAAAATATGTCTTAGTGGGATTCGACCACATGACCCCCGGGGCCCCGTTATTATACTAAGTTCTTGGTGATAAGAATCAAACAATACTTACCCCTTGTGAGTTTCTGCTAACTGTTTAAAAACTGCTTCCCACTGAGGTCTCCCAAAGTAAGTTTTGTGATGCAAGCCAGTGACCACGTCATAATCTGAGCCTTCATCATGCAACGTTATATTCCTGGCCTGGAAATTGGTGACCAAAAATACATATAGTGTTTACTGCTTAAACTTACACAAGCCATAAAAACAATGCTACCACTCAAGAGAAAGGTCTGCAGGGGCAGAAAGGAAGTATAACTGTTGAAATTTAAGGAGGGTATGAGAATGTTTCACAATATTCTGGTAAACATGTTTCTTATCATTTTAATTCCCCTTAATATAGAGTTACTAATGATGCACGTGGCACTGCCATTAGGCCATGTTATTCAGACAGTTCTGTTGAGTTTAAAATTGAAAGCTCTAACTATGGGCTGTATTCGTCCAGCAGAAATTAATAATGCTGTCAATGACAATACTCTATGAGGAACAGGTTTGAAAACCTAGCTTTGGGGCGGTTGAAAAGAAGCAGTTTTATCCACTAGGCCAAACGACTCCGCAGAGGAAAAACCAATCTGCCCACAGTTGGTATCACCCTGAAAACTATCCCAGAACCAACTCCATGGAAAGAGGAACATAGACTATCACTACAAATCCAGACAAAAATGAAAAGAATATTCAACAATGCATAACAGCCACTTTCAGTTTCCTTGATGAAGAGTATCCACAGAACCTTTGGATCCGAGTCTACACAGATGGGTTTAAACACAATTTTGTTCGAAATGGAAGAGCAGAAGTGAACATAGAATACCCAAATAAACTAGGTCATGGCCAGAGTACTAACAGGAAAGTACTGCCATAACTATGATGCAGACATCCAGGCAATGATGATAGCAACAGAGAAATTCCTACATACCAACCATAGTACACAGCCTGTGGTGCTATTGACAGATGCAAAATCAGTACTTGAGGTGCTCCTGTCTGGGAAATTGCCAGTACTAAGGACACTACTTTCTGAACTTAGCAGTCAGCATAAGGTCACCATACAGTGGATACCATCTCACTGTGGAGTACCCGGGAACAAGAAAGCTAATCAATTGGCTAAGGAAGGAGCCATACAAATACAACCTCATATACCTGTTACGTACCACAAAAAGAAAAGAATGATCAAATCCGTTGGAAAGCCACCAATACCAGCTCAAGACAATTAACACCTTATGGATAGACTAGAAAAAATTATTATTCTGCACCTCAGAACAGGACACAATAGATTACATAGATTACGCAACCACATGTATACAAAATTCAAGATTGATGAATCAGCCATGTGCACATGTGGACTGGTGCCTCATACAGCAATCACATACTCCAAGACTGCCCTGAATACAACATATCTAGGCAAACCTTCTGGCCTACAGAAACGACAGTGGAAGATAAACTCTATGGACAACTGAGTAAACTAAGAAAGATAATTAAATTCAAACTAGAGACAACATTGCAGTTATAGACAATTTCAAGCAAACAAAAGAAACAGGCTTTTTCGCTTAAACATTATAGAAAAGTTCTTAGAACATCATGGACCAAGAAGACAAAAACTGACATACTACCAGTTCTGAATATCAAAGAAAACTGTCCATAATAAGCATCATGTCTCAAATATTGAAATACTTTGGCCATATTAACATAACAGTGGTGTGAAAAGGACAAAGCCATCTACCTCGTGCTCTGAAGGTCAGACTATCGGACTGAGAAAGTGACCATCAGACTTTCCCAGTCCGACAGTTTTTCTGAGCTTGGGTTGGGGAATGAGAGCTCTGCATGGAGATGGTATTTGGTACAGAGTTGAGAAGAAAGTCTCTAAACCAACCTGATTGATAGATGCCAGCCCATTTTAGAGCTCAGGTGACCTGAATGCCAAGGCCTGGGAAGGTTAACCCGGTCAACAAATGCCAGCAGAAGTCAGATCTGTCGGCTGAAAGGTGCAAATATCGCAGCTCTGCTGTAAACAGGCACAATGCAATTACGCCCAAAACAACATTTCGGGCTAACGCAGAAGAAGAAGAATGCCAAGGCATCAGACTTCAGGGTTAAAACTCAATCTATCACAGGATTCACAAACAACTAACCAAACAAAGAAGCAACCAACCAAACAAAGAAGCAACCAACCAAGCAAAGAAGCAACCAACCAACCAAACAATCAATCAAGCAATGAAGCAAGCAAGCAACCAAACAACTAACCAAACCAACCCAAGCAATATGCAATCAACATCTGTGTTAAAACCTCACAAATATGAACTAACCTTGTGAAATTGGTAAAGTGGTTTCTCTCTAGAAAAGAACAGAGGTGAAGAAATCAGCTGATTATCACATCTCCAAACATCATGTTTCTTATATCTATGAAGTCCACTTTACATCCCCATAGCAATATCCACCAGGGGTTTATCCTGACCTAACCTATTTGCTTATGTACATAAATAGTCATGATAAATAATCACCTGATTTGCATTCCAGCCCCTAGTCAAGTATATGTGAAACTTCAGAAAGTCAGCCATGTCCCTCTGTCTCATCTGTCGCTCGAGGTCTAGAAGGAGGCCTTGTAACCATTCAAAAGAGTGGGTATCAGGACACACCCAGTACAAGTACACTGACTGGAGAGGTACAGTTCCTCTTGGGTGGCAGAATTTATACCTTTGACAAAATAAAATATCTCGGTTAGTAGCAGTTGACCCCACTAGCAGCCACAGTATTAGATCACAACCAAGGATGCAGTGACGGCACCAACATGCATTCTCATACTGGATGAAGTAATGCCATATGTACTGTTGTGTTTAGCAATGATCTATCTTCAACATCTAATTCACAACCTTCATCCTGACCTCACACAGCACATTTAACTATCATTTATGTAACAGGCTATTCAGGAATCAAAAGCAATGAGCAGGCGTATCTTTTGGCAGAATTTGGGGTGATTAAAGAGTAAAGGGCTATGGATGAGCCAGACATGATCAAGGCCATAAGAGAGGCAAGAAAAAGAGATGATTTTAAAGACGCATATGAAACCACACCTTATTGGTGAAGGAGATGGGAGTGAAACGGGGCTTAGCTGGAGACAAACATTTTGACAAGAGCTCAAAACTTGATCAATCAACACAGAACTGGTGTAATCAGTAGGTAGGGAGGAATGTTAAGGAGATCCGAGCACTGATGGACCTGTTAGGAATGCAATAATGATTATCCTCACTAATCACTAATCCTAACAGCTTGTATTAAAGGTAAATTTTCTAAAATTGACCTGGAAGCCCTGGGCTTCCATATCAACCAGTCTAAAATGGAGACTAGTAAATTTTCTGGGAAGTAAAAGTGGTGAGCATGCTAGTAACCACAAAACCCGCCAAATGCTGACTGGTATAGGAAGCAGTGTATGTGTGTGCCTTGCTGTATTTATATATGAGAGAGAATGAGAGAGAGAGAGAGAGAGAGAGAGAGAGAGAGAGAGAGAGAGAGAGAGAGAGAGAGAGAGAGAGAGAGAGAGAGAGAGAGAGAGAGAGAGAGAGAGAGAGAGAGAGAATGTATAAGTAAACTTTTGTTAGTGAGTTTGTGATTGTAAAGCTATGTAAGTATTTGTGTATTATTGAGTGGGTGCATAAGTGTGAGAGTTTGTGTAAATGATGTAAGTATGCATGCAGGTATATCCATCCATCCATCATGTGCCATGCCGATAAGCATGGGTGGTCATGTTTTGCCATCTCACTCGATCACCAGAGTCGTGGATCAGCTCTGTGTTTCTGTCTCGACCATGCCATGTGGCCAAACCATCCAGGTATTTAATTCTTGGTCTTCCCTTTGGTCTCCTCCCTTCGATCTTGCCAGTTGTCACCAAGTTCTCCAATTCATTTCTTCTCGTAACATGCCCAAAAAACTTTGACTGTCTATGTCTAATGTCTCTAATCAGTTTATGATCTTCATTTGTTTCTTGTAGGACTTGTTCATTGGCTTTTCTGTCTGTCCATGGTATTCTTTGCATTTTCCTCAGAAACAACATTTCCACAGCCATCAGATGTTTTTCAGCTTGTCTGTTCATTGTCCACGCTATACATCCATATAAAAGTACAGGTATATATGTATGTTTACAAATGTGCGTGTGTACGTGTGTTTGCCTGCCTGTCTGTCTCATAACATGGTAATATGCATTGTGTGTGTATGTGTGCGTGTGTATGTCTGTACGTGCGTGCGTGCGTGATGTAGAGGTAGATGACTGATGTATGAAAGATGAGTGGTTGGAAGGGTCGAACATTAGACGGGCCTACGTGCCCAATTTGTGACCCTTTAAACAAATTTCATTTGCTTGTTTATTTGTTCTCTCTCTCTCTCTTTCACTCACTGCGTCACTAATCCACACATGCATGTACATACATACACACAAGAGTGACTTACCAAACTGATTTAAGTACAGAAGCGAAAGGAGTAATCCCAATACCACAACCAATCAGCACAGATATGTCATAAGCAAAGACATCCTGAAAGAATAAGAAATCATTTTCAGCTCTTGATATGTCTGAACTGCAATGTTCTTACATAACACATAATGAAAACTTAGCTATAATACTCACAGCAGTGTATTATTGGCAGTCAGATGTGAAGGCAAAACTGAATTTTACTGGTAAAGTTTGCAGGTGTTCTCTCATTGAATACAAGTACCTTATTTACTGGTAATAAAGCTAAAATGTTGCAATGAATAAATCACCAAATAATGAGAACGGTAAGCTTTACTAGAATACAATCACAAGTAACAAAAAGGGCGTTTCGGCTGAAGCCTTCGTCACAGTAGAAACATGAAAAACACAACGATACAACCACAGGACAAACACTACATGAAAATATGAATATAAAAGTTACTCATCTATATCCTCGTGATTGTGGACTGGATGTTGCCACACAGCTGTTTATGTTTGAAAGTGATCCAGATATTTGACAATGTGAAATACATTTCAGAATGTGCATGCTTTGAACACAACCAAGAGATCTCTTGAATGGAAGCCTAGTGTTCTAGTTGCTTGGCCAGAAGCTCCGAGCTGTAGACTTCAATGTCTCAAACTGTGACCAGATTTAGACAGTCTACATTGTTTTGTATACTTTTCACTAGCTGCCTATTTTTCCACAGTATCTTTAAGGATGTGTTCATTTGATCTCTGTTCCGTCGAGACCACTCTGCCTCCTGTTATAACATACTTCAAAAATATTGCAATTCTTTTAATCCATCTTGGTTAGAATCCATGATTCAGTGTCGTATCTACTTCTGCTGCTATTTTCCATCTCCCAATGTAGCATAGCCCTCAGGATTTATGTAGACTTGTTCATGATTGGTTGCAATGTTGCATCTAAAAATTTCTATGGGAGGAAGTAGCCAGTCTCAAGCCAACCATCATTAATGGTCTCTGTACACATGTGTACATTGTCACAGTGTTGCTATTCTTTGCTTTCCTTATACACTGTGGTAACACATCCTGCGATAATATATTTAAAAACCCTCCACTTCTTTTCATCCTTTTTGGTTAAATTCCATGATTCAGTGTAATGTAGTGAATAATTTGATTAGTTAAATTGTTTTAAAATATCTGAATAACGAAGACCCAGACAATAGATTGCATGATTTATTGCCTAGCATATTTTGCTGCATCTCGTCAGGTACATACTGCAGATATCACACAACATAAACTAAAGTAATTAGATAAATCCTTCAAGCTGAAAAATACATTTTTTTTTTAAATACATGATTTTTTTTAAAGAGAAATTCCTGTATTACCAATCAATTCAAGCTTCATCTGCAAATAAAACAGTTCAAAACATATAAAACTATGGTTAGTGTTCATTTTACCTCTGCAGCTGTTCCAAATGGTCCATCAACATATAATCTGTAAAATAAGAAAATAGTCTTCAGAATAGTATTGATGTTATTTGTCCTGAACTTGTGATGCATTATGATGAAGAGAAGAGGTTCTAAAATAATCTTATAATAATGAAAGACTATTTCTAAATGAAACTTCTAAGAAAAGATACCAGATTATAAACATGGATAGTTTCAACTGTTTTTTTGTTGTTGGTCTTATCAGTTGACTGAGTGATTGATTTATTGAATGAGTAAGCCAGTTTGTCTTATCAGCTAATTGACTGATTGATTCACTGACCAAGTCAGCAAATTTGTCTTATCAGCTGATTAACTGGTTGATTCACCCTACTGATTAACTTATTGATTCATTAACTGATTGTTTCATTCATTGATTGATTAGTTATTGACTGATTGACTAGATTCCATGGTCATCATCATCTCATGTGAAACTTTCCATTAGTTCTTTGATCTCTTCATCCTGTTGAAATTAGGAGCTTCTTAGCTCAGTGCCCAAACCCCCTTAGCTCCTTATGTGCCTCTACTAGGATCTACACACACCATACATGTACTGCTGTGGATAGGTTCTCACATATTGAAATGTGACCAGGGCAGCAGCTGTATGGCCTATTCTACATGATGTTCAACTGCCAAGTGAATTTTAACATGTACACAGAAACTTCTATCTTTTTTTGTGTGGTAAAAATAAAAAGGTTAGACAGTCAATTCAATGCCAAGAGGTCAGAGCAGAGTATGCTATCACCATGTTCCTCAGAAGGAATTGCCATAAACAAATTTGGTCTTCAACTGGATTAAAACTGGCACTTTTCGAGATGGAGGCAGATTTCATATATCTAAGTTGCTCTATCTCTAATCATCAATATCATTATCATATGCTCTTCCCAACAGCATAGGCATTCACACTGTCTTCACAGATCTCAGTCTTTTATTCCGGATCAATTCTATTGATGATATGACTGCATGCCACCATCTAAGGTCACCCAGCATAATTTCTCTTGGTCTGCTTAGTTTCTTCTACAGCTAATTTTTCCAGTTGTGACGATGTTTTCTAAATGCCTCTCATATCATTACGTGACCAAATAACACTGTCTTTTTCTTGTGTTATATATAATATCCCACTTCCACTGCCCTCTTGCCAGCACTCTGCCAGTCCAAGGTATTCACAAACAACTGCATAGTAATTAGTGCACTTTCTTAATGGAGTTATACGCATCCATCATCTTTAACATCTTCTGTAGGAGACTAAGCATATATGGGCAAGCCCTGAATGCTGCGATGACAGTCAAGGAAGACAAACTCTGAAAAACTTCTGACTAGATCAGTAGTCTAGGTACAATCTCCAGGGCTGGCAGGAATTTGTCCCCCACCAGTTCAAACCTGGAGTCACCCTAGCTTCACAACATGGGTACTGGATCATTTACAGCAATGCAGCACATTGTAAGCTGGTCACAATGTATCAGTTAATTGCAATCAACCCCAGCATGTATTGGCTGTTTGTGATTTACTAGGTAATTTTATGTTCAGTAGTTTGCTATGGCTTTCTGAACAGCTGATGCCTCATACCATCAAAATCAACACAAAGCGGTCTACTTCCAAATCACCTTCGTTATTTTTTTTTTCATACAGTGCTAGTACTTCTGGTGCACTGGACTGATTTTTGAGTGCAGATTAGCTGTCCCTTTTACCAGTGTCCCTCACGATTTCAGAGAACCCACTCCGACTTCTGAGGTCCTTGTAATTTACATCACCAGGTCAAGGATGAGAAGTCAACATTTTAGTCCAGCTGACCATTGTAAGGGTTGAACCTGCCACCTCTGCATCAGCACACAGGATGTTTAAGAACAAGCGCTCTTATCCATTCGGCCAAGCTTACCTCCCTCACCAGCAGCTGATTTCCAACCCTCGACTACTAACCCACAGAAGCCAATGGTAATATATATATATATATATATATATATATATATATATATATATATATATATATATATATATATATATATATATATATATATATATATATATATATATATATACAGGGTGTTTGTAAAGTCTCACTACACTTTGTATATAGGTAAAATTTTAAAAATGAAGTACATGATGTCATCAAAAAATGTGCTAAACTATTCATTAAATTAGTTACAATAGTCAGTCACTGCTATAGTCTAACGCTGTTTTGGGGAAGCTGAAAAGTACCAATGAAGTATTCATTATAACAGGTGTTGGAAATGTCCACCACAGGCTTCAAGACATGACTGTACACATCTCTTCATTTGTCAAATATCTTCTGCAACGTGTCTGTTCCTATTTCCATGTGTATCGACCATCATTTCAAAACACTTATTTTAACCAAAAAATTTATTTCTTCCGTTGATAACACCATTCTGTTTGGAGTGCAAAGAATTACTCCAGCAAATGACAGCCATTCACTGCATATTACTTCACGATGGACTGTGGAGCAAATTTTCTTATAACATCATGTACTTAATTTTTTTGTCAGATTTGTTCTACAGACAAAGTGTAATGAGACTTTACAAATACCCTATATAAGCTCTATTTTAGGATACTCATTAAGAACTGACTCACTTTGGCATTTTCCATGTCTCTTGAAATTCTCCTTCATCAACATGGCAGAGCCCGGCAACCGCATTAGTCCAATCTCCTTCTCGGCGAATATGTACAGAAAAGTAATCATCATTTGGTGCCTAATTGAAAGATGAAAACTTTAGAAAAACTACTGCATTGAATGCATTGGAGTGTCAGGTGTCAGGTAAAATGAGACTGTTATACCTAAAGAAGGAAGACATGGCATATCTTTGGTGATTGTCTGACTTCCCCGGTTCTGATCTTGTTATCTGGTTCATATATATCCCCCATATGCCATGCCCCATGCAACAGTCTTGACTGACTGGCCAAACCAAACAGGTGAACTAAAGCATGAGTTAATGGAACTCATCAACCCTAAAAGATAATACACCCATGTGAAAGCCATACCAAATGTCAAACTAGCATTGTCTTGTGGAAGTTCCAGTCAGAGCAAAGACTAAGGCAACAAAATCTAATTTCATGTTCTTTACAGGACATGCCAGTGTTGTGGCGAAGTGGTTACGAACGCAATTCATAATCACGCATACTGCGGTCGAAACACAGTGGGGCGATTTGGAAACAGATTAGCTTGCGCTGGTGTCAATACAAAGGTATGAGTGCCGTTCGTTCAGAAAGCAATGGCAAACTACTTAATGTAAATTTGCCAAGAGATCACAAACAGTCAGAAAATGCTGGAGTTGACAGTGACATCCTGTAAAAGATTTGCAATTAACTTTACAGGGCTTTCTATGAGCCCCAACATTTATTGCTGTTTGTGACTTACGAGGCAATTTTAGTTCAATAGTTTGCCATTGCTTTCTGAACAGCTGATGCCTCAAATCACCAAAATCAATGGAAAAGTGGTCTGCTTCCAAATCGCCCTTGGCTGATTTTGAACCCTGGGCTTGGTATGTTGGGGAATTATGAAACTGTGCATCTCACTATCTCCTAAACCACAGCAACAAAGTCTGACAGACAATGCCGACAGGCAGAGCTCATAAGTTCAGGAGGGCAATTTTCCATTGACAGGATGGTGCATTCAGTAAAGACACCTCAACCATGGTAGTTGGAAGACGTTAGTCTAAGTGGCATGGGACTAGAAAACAAACATCCACCAATGACAACTGAGGTCATGCTAATCCATGCTATAGGAAACAAATTAACATGCATGGATCAGTTACTCCCCATACAACTAAACACTTGTAGTTTTCTCCAGAAAATTGTGAAGAACAGGGTAACTTATAAAGGAATGTGAAGATGTCTGATTTAAAATGTGTTAAATGTGTTATGCTGCAGTCCTTGTTCAATGTTTAATGAGTTATCTGGTTTAGAAGGAGTTAAGAAAAATGAAGTTTTATGTCACAGTCACTGTTCGAAATGTATGAGTGGTCTGGTATAGAATGAGTTAAGAAAATGTTAAAGTGTTATGCCATGATCCTTGTTCAATATTTAATGAGTTATCTGGTCTAGAACAAGTGACGAAAATTGAAATATGTTAATATACTTGTTCAGCAATTAATGGGATGTCTGGTTTAGAATAGATTAAGAAAATTCAAAGTATTATGTCGTGGTCCTTGCTCAGCACTTAATAATGGGTTAAAGTAGTGTAGTGTGTGCCCCCTTTTTTTATATTAAACTAGCTGACCCGGCCCGGCTTCGCCCAGTCCTTGGTGGGGAGCATCTCATTTAATTCATATAAGTAGTCATATAAGCTCACGTTCCCGTTACCGACTGTCTGTCTGTCTGTCTGTCTGTCTGTCTGTCTGACCCGGCATCGCCCAGTCCTTGGTGGGAAGCATCTCATTTAATTCATATAAGTAGTCATATAAGTTCCCGTTCCCGTTACCGACTATCTGTCTGTCTGTCTGTCCGTCCGTCCCTCTCTGTCTGTCTGTCTGCCTGTCTGTCTAATCATTTATTGGTTGCAGTTAGAACAACCTTAGATAAACGAAGACCAACTTACAAAAAGCATTAGAAAGAGCACTTGAAAGATCTTTACATCTTCCCCCAACAATTAACTTGGGTAAATGGAGCGGCGGCAGCAGCATCAGCAGAAGAAGGAAAAGGAGGAGTAGACAACTGCAGCGAAAAGGTGGGTCTGTCTATCTATCTGACCCGGCGTGACTTCGCCCAGCTCCTGGCGGGTAGCGTCTCATTAAATTCATACAATGAAAAAAAGTAACTTAAAAAAATGCCCTTCCACACACCATCCATTATTTTTAATGAAAACGCTTTCTAATCACCTGCATGACTACAGTAACTTCTTAAGCAAAAAAAGATGAGTTACAATGTTATGCATTGTGCATTATTTTTATGAAAACTTTGAAAATACCTTACAGATTGTATCATTATTTATTATAACTCATATGCCGGTACATAACTATGGACAAAGAGTTTATAAATCTTTGAAAACGATGCCACAATATGACTATAAGTTATACAGAAAAGTTATGCCCCTTGAAATAACTTTTATAGAGTTAGGTCCCCTGAGATATATGAAATTACAATGAAAAATGAAAAATGAAATAATACTGGGTAAGCAGGCGATTTCACACTAAAAAAATATTACAGTTGGCAGCTCTGGAATGAAAGAAAGGCGTGTAGAAAATTTCATCTCAATCGGATGGGCCGTTCGCGAGCGCATAAAGGACAGACGGACATACAGACAGACAGACAGACAGACAGACGGAGATCCTAATTTATATATAAGATTTTGTCCTCCTCCCCAACCTTTCAAGTTTTTCTTTAGCTTTTCTGATATTCCTTTGATTTAGAAAAAGAGGTGGGGAGGGGGATATTTATTATAAACTAGCTGACCCTGCCCGGCTTCGCCCAGACCCTGGTGGGGAGCATCTCATTTAATTCATATAAGTAGTCATATAAGTTCTCGTTCCCGTTACCGACTATCTGTCTGTCTGACTGTCTGTCTGTCTGTCTGTCTGACCCAGCCCGTCTTCGCCCAGACCCTGATGGGGAGCATGTCATTTAATTCATATAAGTAGTCATATAAGTTCCCGTTCCCGACTGTCTGTCTGTCTGTCTATCTATCTATCTGTCTGTCTGTCTGACCCAGTCCAGCCCATGGTGGAGAGCATCTCATTTAAATCATATAAGTAGTCATATAAGATCCCGTTCCCGACTATCTGTCTGACTGTCTGTCTGTCTTGGGTAAATGGAGGAGGGAGGAGGAAGAGGGAGGTGGAGGAGGGAGGAGGAGGGCGGAGACAGGAGGAGTAGGGAGGAATAGGAGGGAGGAGGAGGGATTAGGAGGAGTAGGGGGAGGAGGAGGGAGGAGGAGGAGGGAGGAGAAGGAGGGAGGATGAGGGAGGAGGAGGGAGCAGGAGGAGGAGAGGGAGGAGGAGAAAGAGGGAGGAGGAGGAATGTGAAGGGAGGAGGAGGTAGAGGGAGGAGGAGGGAGGAGGAGGAGGGAGGAGGAGGAGGGAAGAGGAGGTAAAGGGAGGAGGAGGAGGGAGAAGGAGGGAGGAGGAGAGAAGAAGAGGAGGGAGGAGGAGGGAGGAGGAGGAGGGAGGAGGAGAGGGAGAAGGAGGGAGAGAGGAGAAGGGAGGAGGAGGGAGGAGGAGGAGGGAGGAGGCAGAGGGAGAAGGAGGAAGGAGGAGGAGGGAGGAAGAGGGAGCAGGAAGAGGGAGGAGGGAGAGGGAGGAGGAAGAGGGAGGAGGAAGAGGAAGAGGAGGGAGAGGGAGGAGGAAGAGGAGGGAGAGGGAGGAGGGGAAGAGGAAGAGGGTAGGAGGAGGAGGAGGAGGAGAAGGGAGGAGGAGGGAGGAGGTAGTAGGATGGAGAAGTAAGAGGGAGGAGGTAGGAGGAGGAGGAGGGACGAGGAGGCAGGAGGAGGAAGAGGGTAGGAGGAGGAAGAGGGGAGAGGAGGAGAAGAATGGAGAAGGAGGGAGGAGGAGAAGGAGGAGTGAGGAGGAGAAGGAGGAGGCAGAGGGAGAAGAATGAAGGAGGAGGAGGAAGGAGGGAGAGGAAGGAGGGAGAATGAGGAGGGGAGGAAGGAAAGGGAGGTGGAGGAGGAGGAGGTAGAGGGAGGAGGAGGAGGAGGAGGGAGGAAAAGGGAGGAGGAGGGAGGAGAAGGAAGAAGGAGGAGGAAGAGGGAGGAGGAGGATGGAAGGAGAAGGAAGAGGGAGGAGGAGGTAGAGGGAGGAGGAGGGAAGAGGGAGGAGGAGGAAGGAGGAGGAAGAGGGAGGAGGAGGGAGGAGGAGGAGTGAGGAAGTAGAGGGAGGAGGAGGAGGGAGGAAAAGGGAGGAGGAGGGAGGAGAAGGAAGAAGGAGGAGGAGGGAGGAGGTAGAGGGAGGAGGAGGAGAGGAGGAGGAGGAGTGAGGAGGTAGAGGGAGGAGGAGGAGGGAGGAAAAGGGAGGAGGAGGGAGGAGAAGGAAGAAGGAGGAGGAAGAGGGAGGAGGAGGATGGAAGAAGGAGGAGGAAGAGGGAGGAGGAGGATGGAGGAGGGAGAGGGAGAAAGAGGGAGGAGGAGGAAGGAGGAGGAAGAGGGAGGAGGAGGATGGAGGAGGGAGAGGGAGGAGGGGAAGAGGAAGAGGGTAGGAGGAGGAGGAGGGGAGAGGAGGAGAAGAATGGAGAAGGAGGGAGGAGGAGGGAGGAAGAGGAAGAGGGAGGAGGAGGAAGTAGGAGGGGGAGGGAAGAGGAGGAGAGAGGAGGAGGGAGAGGGAGGAGGAGGGAGGAGGAAGAAGGAGGAGGAGGGAGGATGAGAACGCAGGAGGAGGAGGAGGAGGGAGGAAGAGGGAGGAGGAGGAAGGAGGAGGGGAGGGAAGAGGAGGAGAGAGGAGGAGGGAGGGGGAGGAGGAGGGAGGAGGAAGAAGGAGGAGGAGGAGGGAGGATGAGAACGCAGGAGGAGGGAGAGGGAGGAGGTAGAGGGAGGATGAGGAGGGAGGAAAAGGGAGGAGGAGGGAGGAGAAGGAAGAAGGAGGAGGAGGGAGGAGGTAGAGGGAGGAGGAAGAAGAGTGAGGAGGAGGAGTGAGGAGGAAGAGGGAGGAGGAGGAGGAAGAGGGAGGAGGAGGATGGAGGAGGAAGAGGAGGGAGAGGGAGGAGGGGAAGAGGAAGAGGGTAGGAGGAGGAGGGGAGAGGAGGAGGAGGAGGAGGGAGGAGGTAGTAGGATGATTGATTGCCATCCCACCAGGTTAATATGTTATCGCGGACCTCAGAGAGAAGTGTCTATGTAGAAGACCATTTCCTGGACGTACGTATTTTGGGAGGGGGAGGAGGGAGGGAGGAGGGAGGAGGAGGAAGAAGAAAAAAAAAATATGACAGTTGGCTGCTCTGGAATGAAAGGAAGGCGTGTAGAAAATTTCATCTCAATCGGATGGGCCGTTCGCGAGCGCATAAAGGACATACGGACAGACAGACAGACAGACAGACAGACAGACAGACAGACAGACAGACAGACAGACGGACGGAGATTCTTTTTTATATATAAGATGAGCTGGTTTTGAAGTATCCTTATTCATGCTTACCAATGACGACTGTCCCCTGCTGCTGGCTTCAGTGTTGTGTATATCTTCAGTAACAGGTCTCTAATGCCTGGGCAATGAATGTGTTCCTTGCTGACCACTTCATGGATTGCCAAGAACTGTTCCTTTCATGACTTTCTTTGATGAACCTTCACATTGTAATTTATCGCCAAGACACAACCACCTTTTATTTGTACTGCTGTGAGCAATTTTATGTTCATTGACTGTTTCAGCAAACTACTTGCTTCAGTCTAGTGTTATCTTTTCATTCTATGATAGACAGTGTTGCATCTTTAATAACTCCAGCTGTTTCACATCAAATTTCTAGATGCTCCACCACATTTCTGAGCTACTAAGTATAGATAATGTTATCTTTTGATCGGCACTCACAAAAGTAACGAAAATAAGCAGAGATCTGAGGACAAACTAGATAATATAAAAATCTAAAGCTAAAGACATACCAGGATTCAAATTGCCACCTTCAAATTATGACAGCACCTCGTTGAAGCAACAAATGTGCTTTGATGCATGGCCTACATGAAACAAAAGGAGCCACAGTAATTGGGGCTGGCATGCTTGCCTGCCAGTCTGATTGTCATAGGTTTGAATTCGCATCGAGGCAGATTTGTTCAAATTGACCTGAGCTCCCAGGTACCAGGAAATCTCTTGGAAGTAAAGGTGGCTGATGCAATACTGACCAACCACATCACTATCAGGTGCTAGTTGCTCTATAAACATATCAGGCTGGCACATTGTCCAATAAGCCTTGTGGTGAATAAAATGAACCCTTAACTTTTTTACTTTTACAACTAGAAACCCAGTTCAGTTTACCATGTGTCCTCTAGTCTCTAATTCGTTCCCCCTACTTCTATGAGCACCAAACAATATGTGTTCAAGGGTTACTCAGTAATTGATGTATCTGGTTATACCTGAATTTTAATATCCACTTTGCAATATTTTACAAATATCCAAGTACATACATAAGTTTTAAAATGTATTTCTCCTCATAATGTGCCCAAATAATCTTGACTGTCTATTTACAATTCCTCTAATCAATCTACAGTTTTAACTGATTTTTTCTACAAACTAAATAGTTAGTACACAATTTATGTGCGTTAAAAAACAAATAAAATGCAACACGATAAATAACACATACTGAGGTCAGAGTAAAAGGATGCCACTCCAGGTGTGAGACCTTCGGACACTGGATGAGTATATACTGTCCAGGGGCAGCATAAAAGCCCTTCTTTTGCATCTGAAGTTCAAATACTCCTGAGGGATGACTGACAACCTGAAAGAAAAACCCTTGCACATAAACGTAGGAAGTGTTTTAATCAGTGCCAGGAATACACTTGGTGAAGTCCAAAGCTATAAAAAATGTGGAATCTCCTTGCTATAATGTAATTTACAAATATGTTAACATACATGAATATATGCAAAACATGCTGACAACATCAGTAAAATGGATCATGTTAATTAATATAAGAAACCATGAACTTGTTTGCAAAATAAGAATAATGATATCAGGCGGGTCTATAATTTAAAACATTTTCTTTCTTGATGTAAATGATTTATGACATTTCTAAAATTATAATTCTTATAAATATAAATTAAACATTATAAATATGGGTGTCTTAACAAATAGATATTGGTGTCTTAATTTCCTCTTGTTTGTTTTGTTCTCTTACAATCAGCATATATCTGCAATGTTATTTCCTGCATAAACTGCTCTTTCTTCTGCAATTTCTGCATGGTTCCATGGATTTTGACATCCAGAGTTGTTTCATTTGGTCACAGAACTGACCTTTCTGAGCAATATTTGGTACAATGCTGTAGTACAAATTCATATGCATGTCTTAACAAATATATATATGGGTTCTTAACAAATAAATATGGCAACGTTTCAGAAATTCAAAACAATGTTTTCCAGTAGTGAATTTGAATAACAAAGACACAAACAATAAATTGCACGATTATTGCCTGGCATATTTCGCTGCATCTCGTCAGGTACAAACTGCAGAATTCACACAATGTAAAGTAAAATAACTAGATAAATCCTTCAAGTTGAAATATACACGTTCGCACAGTAATGTCAATTGTCTAACACGGTAATTTTAAACTGACTAACATGTCTTTCTGTTTGCACAAAACTGGGTTGTGTAAATTAATCATTATAGCTTCTGCAAACTTTAACAAGCGAGTATTTTGTGTGTTGAACAACACGCGAAAGACCCTGTCTCTATCTATCACATGGCCGCTTTCCAGCATATGCCAAGCAATTGATGAAGCAGGAAGCTTCCAGTGTGTCAGCCACACTAGGCTCCCATCGCCTGTGTGTAGTATCTTGTCGATCCATTAAGGTATGTGTTCAGACACTCTTTTGTTCCACTGCCGCTCTCTTCTGCCGATGTAGGTAGACTGGTACCTACATGTGAATTGTATTTCAATTCAAAGATCGGTGTATCGCAAAGAAACATGGACTGGCCAATTCTTAAATTTTCAGAGCTTCACACCTGTCCAGTACAAACGGGGCTTAGTAGGGACCCTGTTTGACCATGCTAGGAAAGTATGCACCCAGGACACACTGACAGAGGAATTTGAAACTCTGAAGAATGTCTTAAACCTGAATGGGTACTCCACAAGATTTATAAAGCGCCATTGCCAACAGCCCAAACCAAAACCAGACAAAACTGCAGTCCCTAAACTCAAGGTATTCATCCAGCTAACCTTTCGAGGGGATGGTGTAATGCAACGTCTACAAGACTGGCTCATTACAGCAGTAGGCCGAATATTCTGTGCTGCAACTCCAGTCATTAGGTACAGAACCACACCAGTTCCTATTCCAGCAGTAAAAGAGCCTGTTCCTCTGTAGGCCACAAACAATTGTATTTACCAATTCACATGTAGGTGCCAGTCTACCCACATCTGCAGAACAGAGTGGCAGTTGAACAAGAGTTGCTGAACACATACCTCAATGGATTGACAAGATACTACACAGGCGATGCGAGCCTAGTGGGGGGCCGACACACCGGAAGCTTCCTGTTTCATCAATTTATGGGCACATGCTGGAACGCGGCCATGTGATAGATAGAGACAGGGCCTTTCACGTGTTGTTTAACACACAAAATACTCGCTTGTTAAAGTTTGCAGAAGCAATAATTATTAATCTACACAAGCCAGTTTTGTGCAAACAGAAAGACATTTAGTCAGTTTAAAATTACCGTGGTAGACAATTGACATTACTGTGCGAACATGTGTATATTTCAGCTTGAAGGATTTATCTAGTTATTTTACTTTACGTTGTGTGAATTCTGCAGTTTGTACCTGACGAGATGCAGCGAAATATGCCAGGCAATAAATCGTGCAATCTATTGTTTGTGTCTTTGTTATTGAAATAAATATGGCTGTATTAACAAATAAATATGGCTGTATTAACAAATAAATATGGCTGCCTTAACAAATATGGGTGTCTTAACAAACTAATATGGTTATCCTAACAAACAAATAGGATGTGTTAACAAATAAATATGGATGTCTTAACAAATAAATATGGCTGTATTAACAAATAAATATGGCTGCATTAACAAATATGGGTGTCTTAACAAACTAATATTGTTATCCTAACAAACAAATAGGATGTGTCAACAAATAAATATTGGTGTCTTAACAAATAAATATGGCTGCCTTAACAAATATGGGTGTCTTAACAAACTAATACGGGTATCTTAACAAATAAATAGGGTGTGTTAACAAATATGGGGTCTTAACAAATAAATATGGGTGTCTTAACAAATATGGGTGTCTTAACAAACTAATACGGGTATCTTAACAAATAAATAGGGTGTGTTAACAAATATGGGGTCTTAACAAATAAATATGGGTGTCTTAAAAAATAAATATGAGTGTCTTAATAAATAAATATGGGTGTCTTAACAACTGATGGGGTGGCTTAGAGGTATGGGTCCATTCTGATCTCAAACAGAACTGATTTAGTTCACACTATGGACAGTACAGATCTTTACAAAATAAGAAAAGAATGGTAAACACCCCACCCATCCCCTCCTCCACTGATCTTGTGGTAGTGGATCAGACATCTAGCCTTCTCAGATAAGGGTTTTAAAAAAAAACTAAAATAACCAATGTGCACACTGCACACATTAACAATCCTTAGACAGTTGAAACTGAAAATAGCAGGTCAAAGAGACCACTGCCAAAGCTAAATTTCAAATTAGAAAGTCACTCACTAAAGAATATTTATAGCATGTATGATTCTGAAACATGTCTCAACATCAAATGAGAAATGCTGCAGACAGATTTATAAAATGACAGTGTAAGAGCAGCATATAAATACTTACTTTTATAACTATAACTTTTTGCAAGCCACTGACAAGTCTTGCAATTCTTTCAATACAATAAATGATGGCAGGAATCAGGAGCCATATCCAACTCTGAGAAATGTATTGAAGCAAAGAAATGATGATAATGAATATAATAGTATGCAGATGCATCAAGTTCAAAACAGTCAGCTGTGCAAATACTTTAGCCTATACGTGGCTGACGGGATAAGAGCGTACCAGCTTATAAACTTCTGGTTTGCTGATGACACTCTGGTGGGATCTTTTCCTCCATGCCGCAATTTGGACTTCAATGTTGATTTCTCGTTCAGAAAGCAATGGCAAACTCATTCATCATTTCATTCAGTAGCGTGTCCTTTGCAGAACCTCGCTCCCAAAGCAACCTTCTGGAAAACTTCTCTGCTGTAAGCAAGATGTTCCACGCCTATACACCTATTTGGAGATCATCTGCCACATCCTGCAAACATCTTCTCATTCGCCTTCCTCTTCCTCTCTTCCCGGGCAATTACTGAAAGTAAATTGTCTAGAAAATTAACCTGGGGTTGGGGGTTGATCATAATATCCTACTAAGGACATGTACATATGTTTGTAAGTGTCAGAAAGGGGCACATTGGTGTAACTGTTAGGACATTTGTATGAGGATGGTCAGATGAGGGTGTAGATTTCATGGCTCGCTACTCGCCACAGGAGGGAAAGATTGGTCACTGATTCTTCCTTCCATGCACTGAGGCCTACAAAATGTGGTGGTCCTAGCACATTACAGATCCATAGCAGGTTCCTACTTTGAGGCTTGTTCTTTTATTTTGTTTTAAATGTGAAGAAGGCTCAGAAAGTAGAAACTTAGTGGTCATTTCACACACACAAATTTCATGTTTGAACACTTTGATTTTCATCCAATTCTGATATGTCTTGTCAAGTAATTGTACTCAAAGACTGAGATAATTTTGTTAAACATGTTACTCCAGTATAGTTTGTAGACTGATCATTAGTGAATCCACTGGAAGACTGAGTTGTAACTCTTAATCAAATGCATTGATGCTCATGTCATTAAGACCTGAGGAAGCCTTGCATCTATCAGAGTGAGGTTAGTGTAAAGAATATTCTCCAGAGTACCATTGCCATGTAGCTTCGGAGGCAAGAGTAAAGATTTAGAATTAGATACGAAAATCGTGGCAAACGGAACAAGGAGAGTTAACCGAGAAGCGGATGAATACACAAGTTGCTACATGACATCACGGCGGACTACGTCACCATAGTGAGTCAAGTTTGAGAACATCATGGAGACGGGCGGACTGAATCACAACACCATGATATCAACACCAATATCCAACTGAAAGGCGTTATGGACATGATATTTGATACTACAGCAAGAAGAGGAAACAAGGGCACAGTCTGCAGTAAGGAGGACAATTAGCAGAGGGACGTTTAACGCAGAGAAAATGAAGAAAGTGTATTGCGTCATAATGTGCCGGTTGAATGTCAGCTGGAAGTCATGGAGTCAGCCCACACACAGAGCAGCGTAAGTTATATTATCTAGGGATCAGGAAAGTAAGGTAGACAGAGCGATGGACATTGTGATATTTATTCGTCATTAATCCAAATAATAACATGGAATCGAACTCGGCAGCTAACATAGAATATTTTCAAATAATAATTTTTTATATTTTGACCAGTCCTCCCATTAACATGGGAACGGTCATATATTAGCCCCTGCGACCGATTACCATTAATAAAATTTTCATTAACGTGGAACACCATCGTTGCTGCGATCATTTCCGTTGATATTGATTCTGGTTCCCGTTGATCTGCTATGTTGGTTGTTGGACGGCAAGCGTAATTTAAGACACAAACATCTTAGCAACCATCTCAGCACAGTTTCACAATCCTCACAATCCAGGTTCAAAGTCAGTCACAGGCGATTTGAAAGCAAGCCATGCTGCACTGACTTTCAAAATGGTATGAGCATCAGACAGCAATGGCAAACTACTAAACATGGAATTGCATAAAAAATCACGAATAGCCAATAAATGCTGGGATTGATCGCAATCTCCTGCAAAGGACATGCAACTAACTGTAACTATCTCCAAGGGCATTGTGTCGCAGAGCTCTCTTTCCCCTCTTCAAGCTAAGAAACTAGCAGAATTTGCAAGAAACTAGCGAGATGTCCAAGACTGTTACTGGAATAATATTTTATTCATAAGATATTATTTTAAAATTGTTTTATGGTACACACACAAGTAATTCAACTGTTTTCTTCATTAACAACTTGATTTTAAAATTAACATAATTTATTATGTTTACATTATTCAACAAGAGACGTTTCTATAACTTTGGCTGTAATGTCTCACATTTATTTTTAAACTGGTATTTAAAGATGATATATAATTTTAAAGATACATTCATATACTATCTAATTAACTGAGGATATTAGAATACATGGTTTTTAGACGTAGACAGTCAAAACTTATTAGGTACATTATGAGGAGAAATAAACTTAATAACAACAGGCACAACTGATAGGAAAAGAGCAAAGGGAAGGCAAATAGATAAATATCTGGAAGGCTTGGCCGCTAGGCATAATCAGGATAAAAACACAGACCTGATCCAAGATTCTGGTGATCATGTGAGATGGTGAGCCATCACCGCTCACGATTATTGATGAAGATGACATGAGTTTGTAGACAATAATTATTACAGGATGAACAGGGTAAAATGCTATTAAAATTATATAACCTGTTTAGCTGTGGTCACATTCTAATCTTCCCTGGCATTTGAGCCTTTTCCTTAGTAAGTAACTAGTAAACCGACATATTCCTACGAAGGAGGTCAACAGGTAAACATGCACATTACGATTAATCATAAAACATGAATAAACAAATACAACATTCATTATCTTAATAGACACAATAGATACTGTATATCCCCATTATAACCCAGAAGGGTTGAATAAGGTAATACATTTTTTTTTTAAAAGTGTATCTAATTGTGAATTAAAACATTCCAAACATTAACTAAAGGGGGGTTAATGGCAAAAGGATTAACTTCATTGCACGGGGTTATTTCCCATATATCTTGGCCTTCTTTCCGGAGAGGGGCCTGCTGAAGGCATTCCATAGAACAGAATCTCTGTAGCCCTGGTGAAACCCCCCAGGGATCTCTTTGAAACCTGCACTGGTGAATCAAATGAAAGAGTCCAAAGACAAACCCACAAGCTTAACAGCATAAAGCAGGTGACTTGACCATTTTGTCAATGAGACCCCCCAAGGAGGTACATACACTTGTAGGCATAAAAATCTGCTGTTTGTTCACTCATCTCATCAAGTTCCTCTTGTACCTTGCGGTGTCGAGGTGAAGTATAAACAGCGGGAGAGTGCCCGCTTATGGGCTTCATGTACCGATATTCCCATGGACACTGTTATTCCCTGCGTCCATCGTTTACGTGGTCGTTTGTTCACATTTACTAATATTTCTGCTTTCAATGTCATACCTTAGGCATGGAGCCTTCAAACTCTGGAATAGCACACTCAGAACTGCCCCAGTTTTTCGGGTTTTCAGCACATTTGGGCACTGGGTGGGATGCTAAGTTGCTCTGATGGTGTATAATCATTCTGAAAGAATATAACATGTGTTTAATCAATCTGATAGAATATAACATTACGTGCTTAACCATTTTTGAAAAATATAACGTGTTTAATCAGTTTAAAATAATAAATTGTACTTCATTATTTTGAAAGAATATAACATTATGTGCTTAATCCTTCCAAAAGAATAAAACATACTTGGAATTATTCTGAAAGCGTCTAACCTATATTTAATTATTCTGGAATAATATAACATTATATGTGCATAATCATTCCAAAATAATATAAGATAATTTTAATCATAAATATTTAAAAGTGAGACAGAAAAAAAAAACTGGAAATCATAAAGTATGAAATCTCTGTACAACCTGAGAAATGCACTGTTTAACCAGTATTTATAAGCTGTTTGCTTGCTTTCTTCTATCTTGTTTTTGCAAAATACCCAAATGCTAATCTTATAATACCTCATTACTACTTGCACTGTTTCCTAATGAATACACAGTTCTAACATTGCAGGTGCCAATTCTGGACATGTTTCTCAGCAAAAAGAGCTAAGCAGCAGTCCATACTCCTTACAGCTGCCTTCATATCATGTCATACATCCCGGAGAAGAGCTTTCTTTCATCTTGGTTGGCTGATTTTTTATCTTTTCTTTATTGACTTGTTCATAATTGCCTGGATTTTTCTATGAGATGAGGTAGCTAGTCGCACTTCACCCGTCCTTAGTTGCCTTTTACCACATGCATGATAGGTTATATTCTTTCTATTCTCTGCTTCCCTTTTGGACCCCGGTAACATACAGAGCATTAACAATTACCGTCAATTAAAATTATGACTTACTGTGCACCATGAATAACGAAGCCAATGAAGAAAATTATGAAAATGTGATGTGTGAACCAGAATACCTCATAATATGATCGCCTGAAATAAACAAAATTAATAAGTCTAACACTTAAAATAATGCATATAAATATTTTTTAATGATAAATTATCAATATTCATCATCATCATCATCAACATTATCTTCCACTTTTGCCGCCAAGCATCATGGGGAGGAATAGTTAATATTCTAGCTCCTGGTGGATGGCACTGGATAGTGTCCTTCCGTGTGATTGTAAAATGTCTCTGATGTTGTCAATCAATTTTCTTCTTGGGCATCCTCTTGCTTGCGTATCAGATCTTCTTTGATGCAGTTGCCAGTGCTGGAAGCTGACAGTGTTGCGTTCTAACAAGATGGCCAAACCATTTAATCTTCTGCAGTTCAATATATGTCACACAATGTGTTGATCCCACTGTCTGTCTGATAACATCATTTCTTACTCAGTTTCGGGTAAAGTTGGCAGCTCTTCACAGGCATCCCATCTTACAGGTGTTGATTTTGCGTAAGTGTGATTTGGATAATGTCGATGTCGATGGTAACACAGGGTTGGTGTGAATATGCTTTTTATTATCTGTCGTTCTGGGGACATAGGTACATTTGGATGCTTCAGTATGGGGATAATTTATATATATATATATATATATATTATATGTGTAGTGAGTGGCACCTCACTGTCTTTACAGACAAAAGTATGTGGATTGGAACTAGAGCTAGAATTCCATTCCACAATGCCTGGACTTGGATTCAAAGAACATGTGTTGCCCATGCAGCATGAATCCTCTCTCGGCCTTGCCGTTTTCTCCAGAGGAAAGGATGAATATATATATATATATATATATATATATATATATATATATATATATATATATATATATATATATATATATATATATATATATATATATATATATATATATTGTATGATCAGACCCTCTCCATGACACATATCCTGGGTTGAATTGAAGAAACCAGGTGTTGCCCATGCAACATGATCTCTCTTTTTGCTTACCTAGTTTGTTCTAGAAGAAAAGTAACACTAATACATCTGCAACAAGACAAGATGCAGAAGCTGCTAGATCAGCAAAGCAGTCCTCTAACTCTCCACCTGTCCGAGCTTCCATCTTAGACCAGTTGCCGACCAAGGCTTAGGGCCTGGTCTGCCCTGTCATGACATTTAGTCTTTAGGTTGCATTTCCTCGCACTCGGGTAAGGCTTGTACCCTCCCAATTGTGCTCCTCTGCCCAAAGCCATTGGCACAATGTAGAGTGCTGTATTTTGTCAGCGCCACCCAACATTCAACACTAACAGAAAGCAGGTACTACAGTAGGTAGTCCAATGTTATACAGTAGCTCAGTCATACCTGACTAAGACCTGACTAAAATATACATATTATATGTATAAACAACTAACAGGGAATAACAATGTCATAGCACTTCACATCAGGCCCAGAGCATTAAAAACATTGGGGATCTTCTTCAGAGGGTATGTCAGGGTCTTTCAGACGTAACAGCATCATTTTGTACTTGCTGTCATGGTTTGTCAGATATAACAACATAATTTTGTACTTGCTGCCATGGTTTGTCAGATATAACAACATATTTTGTACTTGTTGCCATGGTTTGTCAGATATAACAACAAAATGTTGTACTTGCTGTCATGGTTTGTCAGATATAGCAACATAATTGTGTAATTGCTGTCATGGTTTGTCAGACATAACAACATAATTTTATACTTGCTGTCATGGTTTGTCAGATATAACAATATAATTGTGTACTTGCTGTCATGGTTTGTCAGATATAACAATATAATTTTGTACTTGCTGTCATGGTTTGTCAGATGTAACCAGTGACATGTTTCATGGAGTAACAAAACCTCTGGCACTCAAGGCAAACTGGTGGGTGAACTAACATGCTACAAAGAAAACATATGAAGTATAAGACATACCTAATGATCTCCGTGGATGAGGAAACAATCAGCACCAGGCACAGTGTAATTACGATTCCAGTAACTCCTGCCACAGGTTTCACCACCTCCCTTGTGGGATCCTATTTGAGTAGGGAAGAAAGAAAGTCAATAAGTATAAATAATTTGTTACATACTGGCACTTTGCCAGTATAACCTCTCCATAGTACTAAGCCTGGGCTGAACTGTAGAGCCCATGTGTTTCCCATGCAGCATGATCCCTCTCTCTGCCTGCCTAGTTTACTCCAGGGGGCAGGTAACACCAATACATCTGGAACAAGACAAGCTGCAGAAACTGCCAGGTCAGTAAAGCAATACTCTAGCTGTCTGAGCTTTTAAGTCTTTAAGTTGCATTTCCTCACACCAGGATAAAGCTTGTACCCTCCCAATTGCACTCCTTGGCCTGAAGCCGTTGGCACAATGTGGGGTGTAGGGTTTGATGAGCAATGTTCAACAAATATCACTAACAGAAAGCAGGTAGTATTGTCTACTGATATACAGTAGCTCAATCATATCTGAATAAAAATTTGTTATTATATGATTAAGAGTTTGTCATATAAGAATGTAATAAATAAATGACACAACAGATGGTGAAACAGCATTCACCAACAAAAAAACAGACACTAATATATAGTCAATGGTTATTGTAGAATCAACAATACAGCACTCTGTACAAACATATAGATTCTCAGTCTGCCTCAGCAAATGTCACATGGTGTAAATGCTAATCATATATCAGTGGCGTCACTGGGGTTGGTGTCACCCAGTGTGGTAAACTCTTGGTGTCACCCCTCTAGACTTTCACCATGGTCTTCTTCCGAGTGTTCCTGTACCATATATAATCGCATATAGTAATGTTTGTAAAATAAGTCAAAAAGTTAATAAGGACATAAGAAAGAAAACAAATTTAACAATATAACTTCAATACTTCAGGTAAAACATAAACAACTTCGACAAACTCGGACAAAGTTAAATTTTTGTTATTTAACATTAAAATTTCTAAAATTAACAATGAACGGTTATGAAACCCCACTAGACAGAGCTATGTCTGCTTTGTCAAATTTGCAATTTTTTTATTTTGGTGTCACCCCTTGATGGTGTCACCCGGTGCGGCCCGCACCCCCCGCACCTCCCTAGTGACGCCCCTGTTATATGTGAAGGCAACAATATGTTGAAATGTAACTAAATAATATGTAACAATATTTGTGATATTAGTAGTTATTTTAATGTGGCTATATTAGTGTCGCCGGCTTCGTGGCTTAGAGGTTATGACTTTTCTCCGTAATCTCGTATACTCTCGTCAGGTAACGTGATGACGGTTCAAATCAGCAGTGGTTCGAATCGCATCGGTAACTTACGGGGTATGTGAGCCGGCCGCTCAGAAAGCAATGGCAAACTACTGAGCGTAATCTTGCCAAGAGATCAACATACAGCTGAAAGATGCTGGTGTTGACAGCTAAGTCCTGTAAAGGATATGCTAAAGAAAAAAAAAATATTAGTGTCAGTTTCTTTGTATGTTGACAAAGGACTTTAGCTTGAATGTTCATTACATCCTTGGTGAACTAGTCATGACAGAGCTGGTTTATTATATTTTTGTTCCTCTATTCATTATCTTTTCACAGTTTTAGCATAGTTTTTTTTTTATTCCGTTGTCACGGCTTTAGCATAGTTAATTCCAAATAAATAATAGAAAATGTGCTCTATCCAGCCATAATAAAAACAATTTCATACTTCCAGTTTCAAGGAGGTTCCTATCATTTGCAAGTATAACATTGTTTTCAATGTTTCTATGATTGAATAGAGCAAATCTCTTTCTATGAGAGGGCTTCAAATGAAAACCATAAAAGTTTGAAAGAAATTACAATAACCAAGTCATTGTCTTGTAACCTGTCAATATTGTCGTTAAGGATGTCAAGAGTGTTAAGCATGTGACATCACAATGCAGATGAACGCTGTGATGTAAAAAAAAAAAACAGATTAAAGATGGCCACCCCACTTTTGACATGCACCAACCGATTTTTTTTTATCTAAAGAGGTGAAACCTATAGAATTGGTAATGTATGCCTGTCAGTCCAGCAAGTGTATCAGTGGAGTAGGAAGTTTCAAAACAGTTAGACTTCAGTGACAGACTTTTCGATCTAATGAAGAGGTACAGCAGGTGGCGCATGAGTGGTTACAAACGCAAACAAGAAAATTTTTTTCTACAGGAATTGTCGGCGCTGGAGGACTTGCATTGAACGCAGTTGTCACTACATTAAAAAAATGATACATTTGTTCTTTACTTTTTCAGAATATATTCCCCACACACACACAAAAACATCTAAGGTTTTCATTTGAAGCCCCCTTGTATATATGCATGAAACAGTTACTCGTCTTTTGTAAACAGCAGTTAACTCTAAATTCCCAGTTGAAGTACAGTTGTTGACCACATGGTATAACTTGGGACAGAGGAAAGTTGCTACTCAACTTTCTGGTCAGAAGAAAACTGAGTAGGAACATTCTGGACAGAAAACAGCTGAGTAGCAACTTTCTGGACAGATTGGATTAAATTATGTCTAGTCAGAAGGGATTCTTCTTCTTCTTTTCGTTCATCCGGAGTGTTTTTTCAGATGTGATTGCGGTGTGTCTGTTATGCGCCCTTGGGTCGAAACCCGTAGGCCAACACATCCGACTACAGCGTGCATTTTTGACCAGGTAGCATTCCTGGGCGAAGGGATTCAATTCTAGGCAGAAAGGATTAATATATCTAAACAGATTAATATAACAACTTTAAAAAAAAGGAAAAAAAAACAAACTCGGGAGTCTCCATGGTGAAGTGGTCAAGCCGTCTGCCTCGGGCTCTGAAGGTTGTAGGTTTGAATCTGGGCTGTGTCCTTTGGTTCACAAGTGCATTTATTTCAGAGACTCCTGTGGGTCGTCACTGGAGCTACAGAGTTCGTGCTTTGTGCGACACTTTCCGCACTGCAGAAAGAGACTGAGCCATATGGGATAACAACCCGGTGCAATGTCGACTTTTAAGTGACTTTTTATATAACAACTTTTTGGAACGGTAAGAGTTTAATTATTCTGTAACATTCTAGGCAGAAGGGATTACATTCCATCTAAGCAGAAGGGATTATTAAACTCTAGCTAGGTAGAACGAATTAAACTCTAGGCAAAATGGATTAATAAACAGCCAAACAGATTAATATAACTATTAAGATCAGTAAGAGTTTAATGATTCTGTAACAAACAATTCACTTTGTGCTTATTGCAAACTCCCAAGATCGTTTACATTATTTAACTCCCCATGTCTTTGTCAGTTATTACATTAACTAAATATATCCAAGCTATTTTTACTTCACCCAACTCCCTACAACTGTTATTGTAACACTCTGTCACAGAAACTACTGTAATTTCTTCTGTCCCATGCATGTAAAGTAAGAGAACCACTTGGGACAGACTAGGGGTAAAATGTAAAAACAAGAAAACAAACATCCATTATACATAAACATGCAGACTTACTGGGTTTGATACTCGGATCGGGTTGACCCAAGTTCCGTTTGGTGTAGTAGGGAGCAGACTGAGGTAGTTCACTAGGTTGTTGTCTGTGACTCTCTTTGCTGCAGCCAGTTGCTCAAAATTAAAGCAGTGAGCGCCCACATGGATTGCTGAACAAGTGATAAGGACATTTGGTGATCAATGAGAATAGTGTCAAGGTTGTTGAGTGGTAGACAAGTGGATCATGCAGTGATTTGTAAGCACATTGGTTATGACCAAAAAAAACATAATGCAATCACTCATCCACTCCCTGTCCTTACCATCTACCTACCTATCCATTTCCCTCTACTCCCACGCCCACGTACACATGCATGTATGTACTCACATAAATGTATGCGTACATGGTAGTCTTACAGTGCTGTATGTGGAGCTGAGTTGAGTCAAGAACCCACATCACTGCAGTCAGGACATTCCTATGTGTGCTCTGTCTTCATCAGCAACAGCCAGCGAAGATTCCCAATACTAATGGTACCAGTAGCAGTCTGATTATGTGTCCGCCTGGCCTTTCCTCAGAGTTATGTGTGTCAGCCACATCCTCTGGTCACTCCCTGTCGCACCATTCTCTCCAAGCTGTGATGATCTATCTATTCTTCTGCACTATACACAAGATTCTCAAGTTCCGACCACATCTGCCTTATCATGCACCAATACCCGACCACATGGTGCAGACCCAGGAAATATGCCGCCTACTAATTTCCCACTACACTTGCATGTTCTGAGAAAATAATTCCAAGATGCTCTCTATTCTTTATTGTTGCTGTAGATGGATAGTTCACAAAAACAGTGAATTTGATTCAGTCTTCAAACAGGAAAACATTTTTTCCAACCACATGCAGCTTTCTTGCTTCCCGGCCCAGTGGTCATGTATTCAAATACTCATTAAAGTCAATTGTTAAAAACTGACCTGGGCTAACAGATTGATCCAGCCTAAAAATGGGTACCAGCAAATGTCCCGGGAAACAAAGGGGTTGATAAGATATTAACCATACCACTCATTGAGTGTTGATTAGTCTACAAAAATATGGGGCTAGCATATTTTACATGCACTCAATTGTCAGAGTCCTGGACTGTAACAGCTACACCACCCATGCCTTGCAATTTGTAAAGAGAATAAAGAAGGAGCAAGTAAATAGTTAAGGAATATTTAGCTACTTCAACAACTGGTTAAGTCATGAAGAATTAATAAAAGTATACAATTTTGGGAGTATATGATGAAAACAAGATGAATTCTTTGTTACAGAATCAATTAACTCATACAGTTCCAAACAGTTGTTACATTAATGCATTTGGTTTGAGTTATTAATTTATTCCCTTCTGTACCAGAAAGCTGCTACTGAATGCTCTGTTGTCCCAGTGAGCGCTTTATTCGTAATTCTGTTCTGTAAAGCTGCATTATTGTGTGTTATTTTATATTGTTGTCTCAGTGAGCACTTTAAAAATACAGTAATACATCTCATAGCAGGCCTGCTAGTGGAATTGTTGGGAAATTGTGCCGATAATGTCATGAACATGGTTGGAGAGGCTTTGACAACTGTGTTCATTGTCCACTAATAGAGAGAAAGCTGGTCACCTATTTCTCTGTGCATTCAGGCCTACAAAATGTGATGGTAATAACACTTCACATAGGTGTAGCAAGTTCCTGCTCCTGGACTTGATTTTTTTTTTAAATTACATCACTTTCATGACATGGTGAGGCCATGCTGATGCAGCAAGATTTTAGTAAAATGCTAACTTAATTTTAAATGGAACTAGTCTATCAAAGAAGAGGGTGAAAACATTTTACGTTTTGTCATTCGTATATTAAAAACATATAAACAAACTACCTGTTTGAATGCAGATCATATAAGCAAAATATTTGTGGTATGTTATATTCTTGTCCAGTTGGCGGCGCAAGAATCGAGGGCAGCACTGAAATAAATACAGTTTGCAAAACAGAACAGTTAGTGGATCAAACTTGGGCAAACCTTATCAGGTACATGTATTTGATGACAGAAAGTCACTAAAAGATTTATTTTAAAAGCAGATAAATGTGGTGTTACCAAGATAAATTTAAAGTTTTGACTGAGTGAAAGAAAACTACACGTTCTACAATCATGTCAAAAGTTCCTCTTTTTCCATCTTTATTATCTGCTTTCAATTATTCATAGATTGCTTTACCTTTGCTTATGTCATTTCATTTACTCTGCTTCCTAGACAGGGTAGAAGAGGTGTGGTATAGAAAGAAGCAAATAAAACAAAACAAATACAATAAATAGACCGACAGACAGAATGGGGGGGGGGGGGGGGGGAAGAGAAAACTAAAGGGAAAAAAACAACAATGATAATTTAGCTAACTCTGCTAAAAGATATTTTTTTTTTTAATCAATTTCATATAAAACTACCATCTGTAATATTTTTATTTTTTTATTTTAACATACAATAATGTCTTTTTTTTCTAAAATATTGTTCTAACTATTTTCTGCCAATTAACACAGACTGTTGTTACTCTAGTATCCTCAATTGTTTTATTTCTATTAAACTTATTACAGTTATTTTATTTATCTAGTCTATAATAGGCTGGCTGTTTTATTACACTGCCATATGTGTTTGTATTCTGAAGGTATTGAGATGGCTCCACAGGCTTGTATTTGACAATTTTGCATTAAATATATATTTCTCCTAGCACTATCCCTTCTGGCAGGTGTGGCTGCACAGTGGTCATCATACTTGCCTGCCAGTCCAGTGATCATGTACTATAATCTCCATCGAAGTGGATTTTGTTTTCTAAACCAAGGGCTTAATGACATTGTTCATAATCCTGTATATCCATGTGGGGAAAACAGCAGCTGCAAGAATCGGCAGTGGTTTGTGCCGTGCTGGTTAACATACGGGGGTATGTGAGCCGGTTGTTCAAAAAGCAATGGCAAACTACTGAACGTAAAACTTTCCTAGCACATCAACAGCAGCTGAAAAATGCTGGTGTTGACTGCAACGTCCTGTAAGACATATACAGTGGTACCTGAAGTTATGAACGCCTCAGGTCACGAACAATTCAGGTTACGAACAACAACTTCGAAAATTTTATGTCTTGGGTAACGAACAGTGCCTCAGGTTACGAACGAAGGTGTGTGTGTGTGTGTGAGAGAGAGAGAGAGAGAGAGAGAGAGAGAGAGAGAGAGAGAGAGAGAGAGAGAGAGAGAGAGAGAGAGAGAGAGAGAGAGAGAGAGAGAGAGAGAGCAAGGTGTAACGTTGGAGACAAACGATCACGTACAGTACAAACAGTACTACAGATGAGCTTGTGGGTCTTCAGAATGAACAGCTAAAGACATTAAAGGAGGAGCAGTCGTCCAATGATGAGGAGTCAGTGACCGTTTCAACAGCCTTAATACTGGCAATTTCCCAGACAGGAGCGCCTCGAGTACTGATTTTGCTATCTTGATTGCCTCAATTTCAGCATCATAGTTATGGCAGTACTTTCCTGTCTGTACTCTAGCTGTGTCCCTAGTATTATTTGGGTATTCTATGTACACTCCCGCTCCTCCATTTCGAACAACATTTTGTGCTGACCCACCTGTGTAGACTCGGATCCAGAGGTCCTGTGGGTATTCTTCATCAAGGAACCTGAGAGTGGCTGTTCTGCGCTGCACACTGTTCTGCTCTTCCTTGTCAAATATTCCTCTCAGTTTTGTCTGGATTTGTAATGATAGTCTATGCTCATCTTTCCATGGAGTTCACTCTGGAATAGTTGTTAGGGGGATACCAACTGTGGGCAGATCGGTGGTTTCTCTGCAGAGTCGTTTGGCCTGGTGGATAAAACTACTTCTTTTCAACCGCCCCATAGCTAGGTTTTCAAATCTGTACTTCATAGGGTGGCCTGGCAAGCTGAGGAACTTTTCTGCTTGTATTAGCGTTTTTGTATCTCTGCGCTCACTCAGTGCTTGTGTCCTCCCCATCTTCTCCATTTCCACTATAGGGGTTGATCTCATCCCTCCTGTGGTGACTCTAAGTGCTTGATTTTGCACTTTGTCCAGCTCTTGTAGTGTGGTTTTTGATGCAGAACACCACGCAGGTGAACCGGATTCCAGGTGTGGTCGTATGCTCTGTTGATAAACTTTGCTAAGTATTTTCCCACTGGCTCCACTTAGCTTTCTCAGGATGGCTATTTTCCTTCTGGCTTTTGCTACTGCTTTGTTGATGTGCTTTCTCCATGTCAGCCTGCCATCAAATGTTACCCAAGGTATGTTGGTTCTTTATCTTCTCTTAGCGGTGTTCCATTTATCTGGATGGTCCCTGCTTTTTGTTTTGGAGAGAGGGTAAATAGGGTGGTGCTGCACTTGTCAGTGTTTATGCTGACACACCATCTATTTGCCCATGCAACAAATGTATCTACAGCTCTTTGTAGCAATCTGGTGGCCACTGATGCATGTTCATTTGTGCTCCATAGAACCAGGTCATCGGCGTACATTGCTGCTTTAATTCCATGCGGTAGATTAGCAACGAGATCATTGATGAAGATTAGAAAAAGTGTGGGGGACAAGACTCCGCCCTGGGGAACACCGTGACGCAGTAGTACTTTCTTGCTCTTTAGTCCGTCTATCTGTACTCGGGCTCTTCTGTTGTGCAAGTATGCTTTCATCCATTTGTACATTCTTCCATTGACTTTGCAGTTTCTCAGTTTCTTCATCAGACCTTTCCAGACTTTGTCAAAGGCTTTCTTCAAATCTATCCATGCCGCAAGCACCAGCTTGTTCTCTTGGAATGCATCTTCAATTTCTTGAGAGAGGTAGGTTGTCTGATTTTCCGTAGCACTGCCTAAAGCCAGCCTGCTGTGGCACAAGGATGTTTTTACTTTCAATGTACCACTGCAGTCTGTGATTGATGATGCGCTCCAGCGTTTTGCAGAGACAGCTGGTGAGGCTAATTGGTCTGTAGCTAGAGGCAATGGAACTATCTTTCCCTGATTTTAGGAGGGTATCATAATTGCTTCTCTCCAGGCTTGTGGAACACTGCCTAAGGTCCAACTGTTATTGAAGATCTGCAACAGCTTTGCTTTGGCCTCTGTTCCTTTCATTGGAGATACCATCAGCTCCTGGTGACTTTCTCATTTTCAGTTTTGATATGGCTAGCTCCAGTTCGCTGATTGTGATGGGTGCCTCCAGAACCTCATGTACTATTTTCTTCTGTCCTGTATGTTGCCGTTTCTCTCGATTCTCTTGTTGTTTCTCTGGACTAATTTTGATATTGTTATCTTGTGCGAATGAGTCTGCAAAATGGTCAGCTGCTTGCTTTCTTGTTAAGATGTTTCCATCTTTATGTAGTGCAATTGTTGAGTTTCTCCCTGTGCCCTCATCGTTAAGTTGTTTTATTAGCTTTCACAATTTCCTTGTGTCTCTTTCAAAGTTCAGAGACTGTTTTTTCCTGCCAGCTTTTCCGTCTAGCCTGCAGCTTGGCCCTTTGAAATTTGGCTTTTGCGTGCTGGAATTTATTGTGGTGCTCTTGGCTGGGTGTGGCCTCTGCTTGCTTTCTACACACTTCCACATCATTATGCAACTGTTCCAGTTCACTACTCCAGTAGGGTTTATATTGTTTACGAGCTTCTCTTGGTACTGTTTCTCGCGCTGCCTGTAGTATGCATTTCCCAAACTCTTCAACTACTTTATTTATGTCTTTCTCAGTGTTCAGGTTTCTAACCAGTATGCTGGTGTGATGCTTGTACATTTCCCAGCCTGCTTTCTTGTAGTTCCACCTCGAGAGGGTGCTGCTTTCACTTACAAGCTCATTTTCCACAGTTAGAAAGACTGGCCAATGATCACTGCCACCAAGTTGTTTCCCAACAATTCGTGTAATGTTCCACTCCAGGTCTGGTGAATGAAAAGCCAGGTCAGGTGTAGTTGTAGTGTGCTATGATCTCAAGTAGAAAGTATGTGGGTTGGACGGCTTGTTAACCAAGATGAATCTATTCTCATCCTGCCAGTCTTCCAGTCTCTCTCCTCTCTGGTCCATGTGATCATAGCCCCAACTCTGCGAGTGGCTATTGAAATCGCCAAACACAATCATTTTTTCTGTTAATGGTAGTGTGTCCAGTGCCTGTGGGCGGTCACTTGGACAGTAGTAATTGATCAGATGTAGGTCTGTATAGCCTGTCTTAAGTTTAAGTGTCTGATACTCAGCCCCTTCCATGTAGACTTCGATTTGGGAAGCAGTAATGTTATTTTTTACAAGGGTAAGTATCCCACCTTTTCGCCTGTCCTTTCGTTCAGCTCGGTAACACTGGTAGCCTCTGATTTTTAAGGCTATATTTTCGTTGAGGTGAGTTTCTTGCAAGCAACATATGCTTACTTTTTCTTGGTCCAGGATGTTTTCTAATTCTATTTTTGTTGTTGCTGACTCCCTCCGCATTCCAGTGCATTATTTTAAGTCTTTGTTTAGTATGGCCAGCCGTTCTATTCTCATGTCCCCTGGCTCCACAGGACATCTGAGAAGGACCTCCAGTAGTTGGGGTTGGACCCTTTCGAGACATAGGGCCCGGCACTGCACCTGCCTGGGGGTCCAAAGCAGGGCAAGCACCATAACATTTAGCAGTAGTCGACATATTCCATTTTGCGTAATTGCGTGGCATCCTGTACGCACACACGTGTCTGCACATGCATGTATGTGTATACACATCTAGAGCAGACTGGTTATTTTTCGGCGCCAGAAACTCTTCTCCTGTTAGTAGAAACAGTTCCGCCACATGAAGGCCAGGAGTTGGACTTTTGCTGCATAGGTTATGTATTCACGAGCCATTGGGGTATTTAAGCAATGTTGGGCGCTCACCCCAACACTGCACCCCGGCTACATACAGCAACATTTGGAACCATCTAATCTTCTGAACCAGACATGGACATACATCTATCATATAACAAGACCCCCTGGGCTTGGACAGGTATGTTACTAATAGTTAATATCCCCAGCCTTTGCTCCGACCACCTCAATAGGACTTTACATCTACAGGGCCCCACACAAGCCGGGACAGCTGACCTTCCCTCCCCACCTATGGATTCCTACCCACAGGGGGCTCGGACAAGACAACAGTCATACTTGTACTCAAAGCCATGGTCAACAAATCAAAATTTAATTTCTTAATATGTCAACTAAACTCAAAGAGGGATGGCTGAAAAGCCTGGATAGAAGACAATATATACACCGCTGGAATGAGAACAGTGAGAAGATCTACAGATGATCAGTCATCATCACAGAGCATGTGACTTCAGTTCGTGCCGTCGTCCCGTCGTGGCTAATGACTCACCCGATGAACCTCCAGTGCAAAAGAACTCCAAGTCATTAACTCTTCCAAAGTTCTCTCCTTCCACTGTGAGTAAGATCTCGGACTGGTCAGGTGTCTGATACCTGACTGACACTTCAACACTGTTCGCTGGTCATCCCTCGATGACGGAAGAAATCACAAGCTCTACTCTAATGATGACTTGTGGGCCGACCCTAGAGTTCTAGATGTCCCCATCTGATGATAAGTACTGCTGCACAACACAATAAAATATAAGAACCTGGTTGCTCTTTGGAATCTCAAGTTAATGGGATGAACTTATCAGCAACACATAACTGGAGTGCTGGCTCCATGTAATAACACTGTCACAAGTTAATGATCCAACATGTGAATGTAAGAATTCAACATATTCACAATGTCACTATTCTACACCCTGACTTCTGAACCAGAGATGAACATCTAATCTTCTGAACCAGAGAAGGACATATATCTAATCTTCTGAACCAGAGATGGACATCTAAATTTCTGAACCACAGATTGACATCCAATCTTCTGAACCAGAGATTTACATTTAATCTTCTGAACCAGAGATGGACATCTAATTTTCTGAACCAGATATGGACAACTAATCTTCTGAGACAAAGACTGACACCTTAACTTCTGAGACAAAGACAAACACCTAAACTCCTCAGATACTTCCAATCCCTCACCTGTTTTAATATACTTTAAAAGATAATATCTGGTTGAATCCTTCTGGGTGATAACTGTGGAGTTTGAATTTTTTTTTCATGTTTTTCTAGCAGTTATGATATTTCTAATTTTAACGTCTCTGTCCTTGTCTTGCGATGATCAGTCTTTAGACGAATCATAATGTTCTAGGCACTTTTAAAGAGGTAGTTTGCCGTTGCTTTCCTCTATGGCAGTAACCGTACTGGTCATTTGACAGCAGTCATTGACTCGAGAGAGCTCCTCTGCCTGCCGTCGTGAAACTTGAGACCATAACCAATCAATATCTGTCGGCTGCCCTCAAAATTTCATCCACCACCTGCCTTCAGTGGCTTCTTTCGTGAGCTGATCCACGACGCTGGTGATCGAGTGAAATGGCGAGTCATGACTGCCCACGCTTTCTGGCATGGCACATGATTGATTGATTGATGATATTTCTCTTACATTCTCCATCTTCATCACAGTAATGCTTTCTAATCTAATATCTCTACAGCACAAGATACTACATAAACACTTACCCCGCAGGAACCTCTAATGAAGCTGATGACTTTTCGGCATACAGGAAGCAGAATAAGCATAACATTGAAATTCAAACAAGCAGCACTTGCTCGAGCCCAGCAAAGTGAATCCTATACAAATGTAAACAAAATAAACTTTACACACAACAGGAGAAATACATAACATTACAGAAATTGTGTGTGCAGATACATTACATTCTAAAATAGGTAACGGTAATCCAATGCAACATGTAACAAGGCTTGAAAATCTCATCATCATCAGCAAGTGCCTTGCCGGCTGGCATGGGCAATCATGCCTCTCCACAAATTACAATCTCCAATGGCATGGATCATTGTGTGATGACTACCTTCCATGCCATGACACAAGACTGTCAAGAATCTTCTCCTGCTGTTTTCCTTTATCTCTCTTTCTGCAAATCTTTCCGGTTGTCACAACATTTTCCATTTTTTGTTTTCTAATAATGTGGGCAAAGCATGATGACTGCCTCTTTTTGATGTTTGAGATAAGTTGTCTTTGCGACTTAGCTTCTCTCAAAATGTCCAGATGGTTGTGGTGCATTTTTTACTGAAGTTGGCAATGTGAAGAAACACATGAGAGTTCATACCAGAGAAACCTTACTTATATCCAGATTGCTAATTCTGGCTGTCCAATTAATTTTCAGCATTCTTCTATAAAACCACACCTCCACGGCTTCCAGGGATTTTTCGCCTGTTTACTAATTGTCCACGATTCATAGCCGTATGTTAAAATTGGTTCTATTAACATGCAAGAACTCTCAAGGACAAGGAATTATTGCATAAAACGTTCTTCATTTGATGGAATGCAGTTTTTACTTGAGCTATTATGTTCTTTATCTCAGTAATGCATCTTCCACCTGATGTTATCCATGTACCTAGATATCTTAATTTATGCGCTTTCCCCAAAATAACGTCATTTACTTTAATTGCACATTTAGGCACAATATGTTTCTTTGATATCACCAAGACTTCTGTCTTTCTATTATTCAAACTAAGGCCCATTTTTTCACTTTCTACAACCACTGTATCTATCATTTCCTGTAGTTCCTTCTGACTTGTTATTAACAGATGAATGTCTAGAAAAGATAATCATGGAGGGAAGTGTTCTTCTTCTTCTTCTTTTCATTCATCCGGAGTGTTTTTTCAGATGTGATTGTGGTGTGCGTTAGGCACCCTTGGGTCAAAACCCTTAGGTCAACACATCCGGCTTCTGCGTGCATTTTTGACCAGGTTAGCATTCCTGGGAGACTCTCACTTTTGTGGTACCGTCCACCTCCCAGCTGGTCGAGTTGGAACAGTCGAAGACTTCGCAGTCATCCCTCAAAGGAAGGCAGGGACAGTCCATAGCATTTTCCGCCATCCTGGGTGGCTTCCATAATTGCAGAGCCGACACATAATGCTCTGGTGCTGGGCTCACCGAGGGAATCGTCATGTCCTGCTCATAGCTGCTTTAATTCCTCACTTCAATATATTGGGTACTTCGTTAACCCCGGGCCGTTCCCGCACAAACCAGACAGGTCTGCAGACGGTATCCACTCAGCGAGTTTTCGACACGGACATGTGCTTGTCATTACGCCCATCAGAGCTGGTCCAGGCACGACGGACATTCGGAAAACTACCTAGTCAGAGCTGTTCAAACAAGAGCGGCATTCGGAAACTAGGTAGTCAGAGTTGTTCCTAGCACGAGAGACATTCGGACGAGACATTTCACTCGGACGTAAATGCGTAGTGCCAATTTTTATTTTGCCACCCGTAGGACGGCACTTCCGGCTTCGGCGGGCATTTTTTAGTGAGGTTAGCCTTCCTCAGGTTTCGAGGCACGTTAGACTTTTTGTTGTGATGTCGCCCACATCTCAGCTGGTCAAGATAGAATGATCCTCGACATCACGGTCATCCCTCAAGGGAAGGCAGGGGCAGACCATGGGCCTATCCAAAGCTATCCAAGGAGGCTTCTATAATTGCAGAGCCGGCACATATTGCTCTGAGACTGGGCTCACCCAAGGAGTTGTGAAGTCCTGCTCATGGCTGCTTTAGTTCCTCACTTCCATGTGTTGGGCATCTCGCTTACCACTGGTCGCTCAAGCACACACCAGGAACGGTCAGACTGCGGGCAACATCCACTCGGTAAGCTTTTGCTTTTGACTTCGGACCACTCAATGGATTCGCTAGTCGTGCATTCCATTTCATGTTATTGAGACGTTTTTCACTTTTGTCTACCCTCTATGAGTTAGATACAGACAGTTTTCGTAACCATTTCATTCGACTGGGACACTTTCTGCATTTTAGTACTCGCTCACGAGGTAGGCTACATGTGCTGCCGGCACAGCACCTTACCTCCGTGCAGCAGTGAACGAGAAACGGCCAGGCCCTCTCATCCGGGAATCCCTCATATCCCCCAGCTGAGAGCCTTCGAACAAGTATCAGAACTGGGCATGTAGCGTGCTCAGTATGCCACCTCTATTTTTCGGTAGGTGGGTATCGGCCCGGCTCTCACATCCAAGGGTTTGTGGCTTAGAGGCCTAAACCCTCGGCAGAGAGCTTTTGTATTGTCCGGACCATGAACTTCTGCCTTCGTGCACCTGATTTAAAGTTTTGACTGCTATCCTCAGTCTACCTGCAGAGCAGCAGGTTGTGTCTCTCTTAGTCTGGCCCCTATCCCATAAGCTGTCCGATATGTAATTTTCATCCATCGGCAAGCACATGGGGTCGATGGGACACGCAAGCTCCCCCACCACGGCAAGGTGGAGACACATCAGGGGAGGAGGGAAGTGTTCCAGGGAGGTGGGAAAGAGGAAAATGCAATGTAGATGGATGCATTTTCATTTCTATTGTAATGTCAAATGTTGGTGTTATTTTTTTCTATCATATATCCCTTGTTTCTTTTTTCTTGATATTTCAGGAAAAATGCTTTTAACAAAAAATATGTTAATAAAGAATACAAAGTATAAATAATAAAAAGCCATGAATTAAATGTAACAATAAGTACAACCATAGTAGAGCTTACAACCATAATGTGCTTAACTTACCCCAATAAGGACTCGTAAATAGTAATATTCATCAGCATTCTTGTAACTTAGAAATGTCACAGCAAAAATAATGGCATTTATTATCAGCCAAGTTCCCTGAAATCAAAATGTTCAATCAAATTATTGCTTTAGAATAAATTCAAAACATTAAGAAAAAAGTAAGCATAACACTATGGCAGGTGCTCTCATAAGAGTGTACAGAAGTCTCCTGCTTGTGTATGCTCTACTGCTGAAGTTTCCTACAAAATGTTTACGATGATGATTCCATTGTCTGTATCCATCCATCCATCATGTGCCATGCCGGTAAGCGTGGGCGGTCATGTTCTGCCATCTCACTCGATCACCAGAGTCGTGGATCAGCTCCGTGTTTCTGTCTCGACCATGCCACAAGGCCAAGCCATCCAGGTACTTGCTTCTAGGTCTTCCCCTTGGTCTGTTCCCCTCGATCTTACCTGTATCATACTCATACAAAGGAAGTAAAGATTCATAACACTGAAACCTGCCATGCATGTCATTATAACAGGGCGGGGTGGGTTCACCACCACCTGGTTTTTTTTTAAAAGAGCGGAAAAAGTCATAGATCATGAAAAAAAAAAAAAAACCAGAAACTAACAAAGAAGTTAGAACACAGACAAGAGCGGGCAAAAAAAAAAATTTTTTTAGATAGCCTGGCAGAAACAACAACAGTGAAAGGAAACCTCCCAGATCTTTACAGAAAATAGCAGAAAAATATAATCAACCAAGTAGACTGATCAAAATTAATAATCTAAAAGTTCTCACCAATATTACAGATCAAATAAATGCACAGATGAACTGAATACTATGAGCAACTTCTGAATAGAATTGTCCCAAAACAGCATATAGGAGCCACTGTAACAAACCTGTCAAACCAGTCACCATGTGTTCAAATCCCATTGAAGCAGATTTCACAATTTAAATACTCCCAGGTCAACCTAGTCTTAGATAGGTGCCATGAGTAGTCCTGTGAAGTAAGGCACCCAGCGTGATTATTGAGTGCTGATCAATCTTCACAAATAGGGGGCTAGAACTATATACCCAAATGCCCCAAGTTGTATCAAAGGGCCACTTATTTTATTAAAGTACCCTCCAGATTCCAGTCTGCAGAAGTGGAGCTGAACAGAAACTGTTGAGTTGAGTTGAATCAATTCCCGACATTACAGCATTCACACACACACTCTGACTCCAACTTCAACAACCAATAAAAGAATCTCAACAGCAATTGTACCAACTGCAGTCTGATGATGTGTTCATCTGCCTTTCCTCAGAGTACCGAGCAAGAGCTACAGAGTGTTATGTGCTCTGTGCTTGATTGATATGAACTTCTTCTTCTGTTGTTGCTGCCTTTCATCTCTCAGGGGGCATAGGACCTCAATCAATTCATCCTCCTATCTTTGCCATCTCCCTCCATGTCCTCCCCATACTATGAATCATTGTCCCAAATTCAAATTCTCATCTCCAGGTGTTTTATATTGCTTTAAGGGGTTCAGATAGAGGACATACTATTAAATACTAGTTATATTTACTATTAACAGATTTATGTATGATATCCTATCCAGCGCCAGCATCTTTTCCTCACTTCTTCATTTGCTGGAATTTGTTTAGTTTCCTATATAACTTAATACTTCTGCTTTAGTGATTCTGTTATTTATAGAATTTTAATCCGTTACTGCGCAGGCTTGAATTAATGACTGAATTAATTATAATTAATTAATAATAATTAATTAATATTTTATTTTTCAACTATAATAAAATAAATGTGTAGCAATGAGATACCTCCTTGACTTCCCGACAATGGAACACAGGATCAAGATCTGGAGAGCTCGTGCATACTTAAAAATAAGTGCAGATGAGCAGCACCCTCTGCATGACGCTGTATTCAGAGAAAAGGGTGACAGGCTAAAGAGGGGCAAATCATGGATGGGTCGGGCGGAAGATGTCGTCAGACAGGTCTGCAGTCTTACCAGTATCAACCCCGGCAAGGAATGGGTGCCTGTGCCTCCAGCTTTTAAGTGCACTTTCTCCTGCATTATCACACTCAACAGACGGTGCAGAGAGCAGAACCCTGCCGCTGTCAATGCAGAGGTTAACGCGCTCATCTATGAACACTCAGATAGCCCCGAAGTGCTCATCTATACAGATGGATCGGTTGTAAAGCAGCAGAGAAGTGCGTGGGCATTTACAGCCCATTCAGCGGGCCGAACCGTTCAAGAATCCAGTAGTGCCCACTCTATGACCACGAGCAGCATGACGATGGAGGTGATGGCAGTTACACAGGCTTTCATATGGCTGGAATCACAGCATTATACCAACGTGTGTGTACTAAGTGATTCAATGAGCATGATTCAGAAGGTCGAAGCTGGATCTGTACGTAGACAGTGGACTGAGTCGCTGCGGAAGTCTGTTGTCCGTAAAGTCACCTTCATCTTCGTCCCGGGACATGCAGGAGTCGAGGGAAATGAACGAGCTGACAAACTGGCTGGCTCTGCACCCCCTGTAGATGGCCAGCCCATGGATCGTGCCGATGTTATTAACGTCCTCAAAGATATGGCGAGAACAGAGGACTTTGACGTCAATGATTCCACATCGCTGTCCAGGATGAAAGACCTGTCCTGGGAGTAAGAATCGGCACAGCCAGACGCGAGAGGTACATCGGGAAAACAAAGCGCCTCGTCAACCAACACAGAACTGGCACTATTAGCCACCGGACGCTGATGCATATGCTGGGGGGAGGATCTGAGCACATATGGACATGTCCGGAGTGCAATGAAGATAACTAAATAAACTAAATAATCATTAATTTTAATCACCGTTGTTCAGTGTGCATGAATGAATTATTACGTACGACAGCAATCCATTTAGGGACTTCGTTGGTAATCCAGTCAACCATGCTAACAGCATAGCAAGCCAAGAAGATATAGGATGAATAGAATGATATGAGTTTAACTTAAACTTCACAAACAGCCACCCCCCACTGTCTGTGTTCGTCTTCGGCTTCTCGTCTGCTTCCTTGTACAGACATAAACAAATGTCAATTATCTCCCCATTGTATTGGACTATAAAATATAACGACCACGGAATTATGGTTCACAGTTACAACAAGATAATTCTTGTTATAATAAATAATAATAGAAAGAGCATTTGTCGAGGGTGTCAGAACAAAATTCTTGTTTAAAATGTAATGCCGACGTTAAGCTTTTACCTTAAATAACCATAATTTGAGGCAAAACGGTTTTCTGGCCAGCGTTAATCGTTACCAAGGCAACTTAACACTAACACTTAAACTTAACTGGAGAGACATTTTGATTTCTTTTGGTTTATTTCTTACGATTGTCATTCCTGTCCTGATGTGGGTAATAATTTATAGTGTTTCTTATCTGACTTCTTGACTTTTAAACCCTTTTTAAGTTGCCAGCTGTTATAATTATAAATATTCTTGTTTTTTATTTCCTGAAGCAGTTTCCCCGCTATGAGTTTGACTCTGATGTGATAACTTATCAGATAAGGCATTTTTTTTGTAGGCCAGAATGTGCTGAGGGATATAGGTGGCCTGTCTGTTCCTCTGCTGACGGGCAACGAACCATCGCCCTAGTTGTCATAGTAAAGGTAAAATACCAAATAAAATGACGAATGATCACAAAAAGGTTTCATGAGAATCCATGCGGCTTCAGAAAACAAAAGCAAGAAACTATCCACTAGTCTGTAGTCAGTTGGATGATTGGTTGTATGTTGTATGAGTGGGTGATTGGCTGGCTGTGTGAGTGGGTGATTGGTTGGCTGTATGAGTGGGTGATTAGTTGGCTGTGTGAGTGGGTGATTGGTTGGTTGATTGTGAATCCTATAAGATAAGGAGTCTCTGTAGCGAAGTGGTTGCGTTGCCTGCCTCACGCTCCGAAGGTTGTGGGTTCGACCGACTTACAGTATTTGGTTCACTAATCCAATTTCCTCGGAGATCCCTGGAGGTGATCGCTGGCGTTCATGCTTTGTCCGACGCTTTCGATAGACCGTCCCGTGGAAAGAAACCGAGCCATGTGGGATAAAACATGGTGCAATGAAATGGATCTTCGTGCCCTTTAACCCCTGTTCTTTTAATACTCTGGAAAACGGTGAGTTTTAACTCTTAGATCCGATGCATTGACGTTCAGTTTGTCTGAGCCTTTAAATAGGGCTTGCGTTTATTGGATTGAGTTTAGTGAAAAGACCTTTCTCCCGACTTGGAACCTCTCTCACTCCAGTTTTTCTACATAGGGACCGTAGCAGAGCTCTCCTTTTAGTTTAGTTTAGTCGATGGATCAACATCACGGCACACGGGTGTAACCCATAAGTGCTCCGTTCTCCTCCTAACTCAAACCTGAGTCTGGAGAAACTCAGCTCAGTGCATGAACTCCGTAGCACCGCCAAGGATCCTGAAATACTTTGGGTAGATTTTTAACTCGAAATTTTGCCCGGGCGGTGCCGTTAGGCTACTCTTTTTCGATTTCCAACTGCCAAGGGATTTTTTTACGTGCACAACAATACACACGGGCGTCCGATCTCACTACCCAGAGACCAGGGGAAATTTTATTACTAGAAGTCCACGTGAAAAAAATCCCGGTCCTTACCGGGGCTTGAACCCGCGACCTCCAGCACTCGAGGCAGACACCATATTTCGAGACCACGAAGCTCCCCCCCCCCCCCTCCGCCCCTCGTACAAGCTAAAAGTCCCACATGGGTCTGCATGCGTCGAAGTGCACTTGTTCCTGCAGCGAGGCGTCGTCGTCACTTGGAGGTGACTTGTTCGAATCCTGATCGGCAACTATAGCTTTCTATTCTTATGCTATCTAGTGTGTCCTCTAGTCTCTATTTCCTTCTTCTACTTCTATGAGAGCCACACAATACATACATGTTTATTTATAGACCAGTACTAGAACTTCCCATTTACGGAAAGGTATATTAGTATGTAACCAGGTCATGATTCACAATGCACATACGGACTTATTTTTTTTTTTTTTTTTTGCATATCCTTTACAGGACATCGCTGTCAACACCAGCATCTTTCAGCTGTATGTTGATTTCTTGGCAAGATTACGCTCAGTAGTTTGCCATTGCTTTCTGAGCGGCCGGCTCACATACCCCGTAAGTTACCGATGCGATTCGAACCACTGCTGATTCTCACCGTCATCACGTTACCGACGAGAGTATACGAGATTACGGAGAAAAGTCATAACCTCTAAGCCACGAAGCCGGCACATACGGACTGGCTGGTAATAATATTCCTCCGCGAATATTAGGTAGTACATTGTCACTATTTTTCTGATAACTGGGAAGGGGTGTGGAGCGGCATGTTGTGTTTGTGGTTGAATCGCAGGGCATATTGTGTGAGGTGAAGAATGGTATGTTCTACGTGGAATTACTTGTGTCTTTCAGAGTGACCGTGGTCGAGAGCATGTCATCTTTCATCCGGTGTTGTGCTGGTATTCTGAGAAATGGACAGGCTGGTGAGCTGGCTACTGCCGCTTCTCTGGGCGGTGAGCTGGATTATGACGCGGCTGGTGTGTCGAAGTCTCTCTGGGATTTAGTGGATAGTGTATTGGAGCAAACGGGGGCGGGGATGCTGGTTTGGCTGGGGGTGAGCAGAATGTCTGGATGACACCCAGCTCAGGCGGACGTTCAGTCAGGCTGCCACTGGTATCATCAGCTTGGGAACCCTTTATTGGCTACCAAAGAAGGGGGCGGAGCACGAATGGCAATGGCCTGTGTGCAGTGATGTTCATTCTTGATTTCATATCTTATATTTGGACATTTTCAATTGATTGTTCGACACAACTCTCCCTCACTTTGCCGCCTAAACGCCTCGACTCTGACAAGGTTAAAATATTAACCCAGTATGTACATATAGTATACATGAAAGATGACATCTTTCATGGAGCTGCCCGGGGGAGCATGTCAGAGTCTAGAGTAGTGCAGTGATGCAGTGACATCGTTACGCCCGCCAGGCGACTTAGTTCCCCAGCCGGGATGCCGTAACTTCGTTACGCCCGCCAGGCGAGTAGTAGTTACCTGCCTGCGAGGTTGCTGGCTGACGAGACGGCCAGCGGTCAGGCAAGGACGAAGCAAGACGCACGCATGCCTCGTGAAGCTACTTCAGGTGGGGAGGCACATTGCGAGCTATAGACAGACAGCTCTGGGACGTGGACTTGACTGGACGTATGATGAGAGAAAGGCGTTGTGTGGTTTCTGTGCCCGAAAGTCGAGTGTCTGTTCATCTTGAGAGATAGACTGTGAGCTGTATTGTGTATGTAAGTGTATTGAAGTATAACTTATATCTTGTAATGATCATCGTATCGTATATGATTTGTAAATAAATCCATTGAACGTTGTGTCGTTGAGTCTCAAGTCAAATCACGTTGTACTTGTACTGTCTCACATGTGTTAGGAACAACGAGCCAGGTTTAAGACCCTGACATGTGTGGACGTGGTGGCATTCGTCCGGCTTTGAAATGAACGTAGTTTAGATAATTTAACATTTAAACTTAGAGTTGTGAACTTAGAATTTTTGTCCAACTTTATTGTACATGTAAATGTGATCGGTGAAGGCTCATTTTGATAGATATTATTACATTATTTAAACATGGAGACTAAATGTGATTGTACAGTGCATACATATTGTTTGATCTTGTAAACGTGTAAAACATTTGTGGTTGTGAAACTTGTCACCGTTTTGACCGTGTCGACATTGTAAACTTGTCACCATTGTGACCTTGTCGCCATCTTGTAAACTTGATGTCTATGTCCTTACTGAATGTCATCTTGATGTAAGTGATGTGTCATCAATGTTGTAGCGTGTTGAGATATATTTAGGGTGTCTTTGTAAAGTGAATTGTGGAAAGCAGAAAGTTTTGGAAAGAAAGTGACTTGTGTTTTGGAAAAAAAAAATTGTTGACTGACAAAATTACGACCTACAATTACACTCAACGCCATACAAACCTAATCAAAACTTAGTGACAAGCAGGCACACCACATCAAATAGACGCTAATTTATTTCCTCCAAAAACAAAGCAGGTTTTCTGTGCCATCTGAAACCCTTGCCCGTAGAGGTCATTTGTGTTTGAAGTAGCGACCCTACAGTTCCTAGGCCGATTTCCAACCGTTCTTCACCGCATCCGGTGCACTTGAGTATATTTTTCTTTTCATATACTTTAGGATGCAAATTTAGGCACGTATTGTCAATAGAACATAATTGTAAATTGTTTACTTTACTAACCACTTGTAACAAATTGTGTGGCTGGTATTTCATTGGCATTTTCCATCATGTCGTCATTAAATGATTTCATCGATATGGGGTTGAAGTTAAAGTTAACAGGTGATGAGTTAACGAAGTGGAGTGAGAAGAAATACTCTGAATACCACGAGCGAGAAGAAAGAGCCGCTGAAAGAGCAGTAAAGCAGGCAGAGACTGAAAGGGCTGCCAAGCAATTAGAGGCAGAAACAGCCTTAAAGCAAGCAGAAGCAGAACTGTCTGCAAAGACAAAACAAGCTGAGATAGATAGTGAGCTGAAGAAAGCTGAAATAGCAGCTCAGAGTAAACGGGAAGAGCTGGAATTACAACTTAAAATCAAACAACTTGATACTGAGACTGCCATTAACAAAGAGTCTAAGAAATCTGAGAGACTGGAGAAAGAAAACCAGTACAAGAAATACCAAGGTATAGTACGTAATTATACCTCGGGTGACTGCATTGCAGCCTTTACCCAAAATTTTGAGACGTTAATGGACCATTACCAGATTCCACTGTCTGAATGGAATATTATTTATATGAGGAGTTTATCAGGGGAGCCTCTTAAAGTCATTGAGACTATCCCCAAAGACCTCAGAAAAGATTACCATTATCTAAAATCAAAGATTATGGCACATTTTATGTTAGATGAGGCAGGTTACAGAGAACAATTCAGCAAGTTGAGCCCAAAACCGACTCAAACACTCTCTGACTACCTCTACTTAGTCCGAGATATATTTTCCAAATGGACTTCAGCAGCTAAAATTGATAAAAACTATCAAAGATTAGAAGATCTGATCATCAGAGATAAAGTCATTTCATCCATTCCATCAGCATTTTCAAAATTTTTGCAAGAGAATGAATGCACTAGTGTAGATCAGATTGAGAGACGTGGTTCGGCTTATTACACAGCCAACAAACATTGTTTCGCCAGTGAAGCTACTGACATAAATTTTGTAGCATCGGCTAACTATGACAAACCCTATAGTAGGCAGAAACCTCATAAGCCTACATCTGAGAAGTATAATCACTGTAGATATTGTAAAATTTCACACCATCAAGGTGAGATGTGTGACAAGAACCCCGCATATCATACTTATCTACAAAACATGGTAAACAGACAAGATAAGGAGCGTAGATCCTTCAGAAATTAGCGTAAATGTTTCCTCTGTAAGGCGTACGGACATTATCGCCATGATTGTAAAGGTAGGCAAATGACCAACAAAGCAAATGCCGCCTTGTTTGACAGTTCATCGTCAGATGGAGAACAATCAGAGAAACATCCTGTGAACTCAGCACAGGCTTTTGATATTTTTAATGCAAATAAATGTACTGTTTGTAATACCTTTTATGAAGATGGCATTTTAACATGCGGCCACTCCATTCCTATTGCCAATGAAGAAGCTAATTTGGTAGTAGATTCCAAAGGCAGAATAAACGTCCATCAAGGATACGTGAATGGCAAGTTTGCTACAGTCCTTCGGGACACGGGAAGCTCACTTATTGGTCTAAAGAGAACGTTCATAATGCCTACAGACTATACAGGCAGGCACGTAACATGCAGAACATTCTCTGGCAATATTGAAAAGTACCCACTAGCATGGGCATATATTCAAACACCTTTCCTCACTGGTAAAGTAAAATGCGCAGCATTAACAAACCCGGTGTGCGATATTATAATTGGAAATTTACCAGAGGTGAATGATATGCCTCATGACATAACATCTCTTTGCATTGATGATATCATAACATCACCATCAAATGTCATCATTGATAATGTTACACCACCTAATGAATGTATGGTAGCTAATGTAGCACTAAGATCTCATGACATCATTGATAACACTGTTTCATCGCCATCTGATATCATTGAATGTGTGAACGCGGTAACCAGAGCTACTGCTAGAGTGCAAGATGAAAGTAACCAAACTGAGGCTATACAAATGCTTAGCCCAGTATCACTACCTTCTAAGACCATGAAGGAAACGTTTGTAACAGCTCAAAAGGCTGATCCTTCATTGTCGAAATATTTTAATCTGATCGGCCAAAAGCCAAAGGTAACCAAGAATGCAAAATGGCATTTTGCTTTGAAAAATGGTATCCTCACTAGGTATTATACCAGAGGTGACAGCACAACAGAGCAAACTGTTTTGCCAAGTGAGTATCGCAAGCAAGCCTTACATCTTGCCCATGATATACCTCTTGCAGGGCATATGGCATACGATAAGACCAGATCAAGATTATTAACACAGTTTCATTGGCCCAAATATTGCAATGACATTAAACAATATTGCAGAAGTTGTGACATCTGCCAAAAACTGGTAAAGAAAGGTAAACACCCACAGGCAAAGTTACAAGTTATTGACTTAGCCAGTCGACCTTTTGAGAAAATATCTGTCGACATAGTGGGCCCTCTTAATCAGACAACAACTAGAGGGAATAAATATATTCTAACTGGCATTGATCAATGTAGCCGCTGGCCGGAAGCGATTCCGCTAAAGAACATAACTGCCAATGATATAATGGAAGTTTTCTTCCATATATTTTCTCGGATAGGATTTCCAGACACTATCCAATCAGATAGGGGAACTCAGTTTATCGCCGCATCTACTCAAGCTTTCACCAAAATGTTGGGAGTGAAGCAATGTTTCAATTCCCCGTACCATCCTCACTCGAGTGGGATAATAGAAAAATTTAACGGCGATTTAAAGCACATGCTTGCTAAAGTCACTCAAGAGCATCCCAAGAACTGGGACGTATATTTACCTGCTATTCTCTTTGCTTATCGCGAGGTACCACATTCTAGTACAGGTTTCTCTCCTTTTGAACTTATCTATGGTGCCAAACCACGTGGCCCATTGACTATTTATCACCAAATGTTAACTGACTCCACTCCAGTACTTAAACCCATATCATCATACGTATACGTTACATCATTGCGTGAAAGAATCATCAAATCGTGTATAATTGCAAAGGATGCACTAAAATTATCTGGTGCTACATATAGACAATATGCTGACAAAGGTAACAGGACAATAACGTTGACACCTGGACAGGACGTTCTTCTTCTACTACCTAGTGACAGACACTTATTGACTGATTCTTGACAAGGACCTTTTAAAGTGACGAGACAGATTTCACCTGTAGACTACGAGATCCAAATAAAAGACAAACACAAAATATTCCACATCAATATGCTAAGACCATATTACAACAGAGACAACGAACATGACGATACAACAGCTTGTACAGTGATAATAGACCATGAAGATGACGAGGCTAGTGACAAAATTCCAACACCTGCATTAGACACGACAAACTGCTTGAAGGAAATTAAGATCAACCCAAAGTTAACTCAAGCAGAAACAGACAGTTGCAAACATCTTATACAACAGTACAACACCATCTTCTCCAACAACCCAGGACAAACAGAATTAGTACAACATCACATCACACTCACGTCAAAGACACCCATAAAATGCAGACCATACACCATTCCACTGCATTACAAAGAAAACTTACATCAGGAGATCATCAACTTAGAGAAAAACAACATCATAAGACGATCCTAATCAGACTTCTCATCTCCAATGGTCATAGTACGCAAAAAGGACAACACGATAAGACTCTGTGTCGACTATAGAAAGCTCAATAAGATAACTCTTCTAGATCTGGAGCCAATGGCAAACTCTGACGATCTACTGACAGAACTGACAGACGCTAGGTTCTTTACGAAGGTAGACATGACTAAAGGTTACTGGCAAATAGCGGTAGACGAACAGAGCAGACATCTGACAGCATTTGCCACACCTTGGGGACTGTACGAATGGTGCAAACTTCCATTTTTGCTTGTCAATGCCCCAGCCACATTCGTACGTATGACACGACTTCTTCTAGTAGATATACCGAACATAATTTGCTATATAGACGACATTTGTGTTCACACAAAGACGATGACAGACCACATAAAGACATTAGAACAGACATTTGAACGCATTAGACAGCACGGACTGACGGTAAAGCCTGCAAAAGTAGACATAGCCTACCAGGAAATATCCTTCTTGGGGTACAAAATATCCAATGGCTTTGTCACGACAGACGATAACATCGTGTCCAAGATACTAAAACTCTCACTTCTGACTACGAAAAAGCAAGTCAGAAGTTTGTTGGGACTGATAAATTATTACAGGCAGTTCATTCCTGATTTTTCCGAACTGACCGAAGTATTTACTAACTTACTAACAAAAGATAAACCGGAGAAAATTGTAAGCAATGAATGCCTAAAATTTGCATTCCAAAAAGTATTATCTTGTTTTTCTGATAATAGTCTAAATAATCCTATTCTGAAGTTGCCCAATCTACATGTCCCTTTCAGATTGCGTACAGACGTGAGCTCCGTGGCGATTGGAGCAGTCTTGTTGCAGGAGCATAACAACATCCTTCATCCTGTGTACTTCATCTCCAGGAAATTGAAACCGAGAGAACGGGCTTGGTCAATACCCCAGTTGGAAGCCCTAGCTCTAGTGGTGGGTATAACTAAATTGTCCAGATTCCTCCTAGGACGTCATTTTATTGTCGAATCCGACAGTAGTCCACTGCGATTTATCAATTCAGGTGTACCTTCAAACCAAATGGTAGCGCGCTGGTCTCTTAAGCTCCAAGATTACAGCTTCGAGGTTCGACATATCCCAGGCAGAACCAACACTATTGCCGATCTCTTGTCCCGTTGTCCAACCGACCCAGTGAGCACCAATGTCTGAGTGCAATGTGTAAAATACACTCAGATCAACACAGGCATCCATCAGTGAATAATTTTTTTCATTCACGAAAGCTGTGTAATGTCTACGATGTAATGTGATAGGGTTTACTCCCAATATATATAGTGTTCTTATTTTACTAATTAATGTAGTGATTGTCGTGTATAATTGTGTAGTGTGTGGTAGAAAGCGAACTTTATTAATTGTATATATTACGAAACAAGAACAGTGCCACATTCGCTCAAAACTTACCGTAAGCGAACTATCCAATTTGACAGTGGTATCTGCGTGTGGAGCATTCCAGTGATATTTTAAATCCGTGTGTGAAAATGTGACCTGAACATTGACATCTACACCACTGCAGTCAATCGAAATCCAGAAGTTTTTCCAGGGAAACACCCAACACATGAACGATTAGAACATTGTACATTCCGTAACTACATCAGACCGGAACAAGTGTGTTCTACAAGTTTCAACATCAGCTGTTTGGTGTTCGTGTGTACTTCCGGATTAGTTAGAAATGTAGTTCAAAATTAGCAGCCGACAAACAAAAGTTTAAAAAGCTATGACGATTCTAAAATCTTTAGGAATTAACAAGTTTGAATACACGAATTGTGTATTTATATTTTGTATGTAGTGTAATCTTAGAATCATATCTTGATTAATTTATTCATACTACCGACTTTTTCTCGCTAGTATGAAGAAACATCAAGCGATGACGCTAAGAAATGGAATAATTATTGTAAAATATTATATTTCAGAAATTTTGAAGTTATTCCCCTTTCATTTAGTTGTTACTACATCATTATACCAAAGGGCTATAATGTGAAATGTATACGAGTATGTGTTGTGTATAAATAACCATGTTGTTGCCAGATTGTTAACACACCAAGAAGCCATCTACTGGGCATGGTAGAGTGTCACCGACATTGCAGACCAACACGAGAGCTCCTGGCCAAATAAGGTCAGGGTTTGAGCGTTTAATGCGACTTATGTAAAGCCATATTTTGGTCTAGCCAGATGGTTTTTGTTTCAGAAACCATATTATTACTTTTTTTTTTGAAAGGCTGCGAGGTAGATGCTTGGAGCTGGTACTGCCGATCTGACTGGGTCAATAATGCAATTGAGGTAATCAGCCATCGAGAGGATGAAACTTGACAAGTGTTAAAGGTTGAACACCACATGTCGTTGAATACAACTTCCATTTCTTATATGTTTCTATGTCAAGATGTGTATGTCTATGTATTCTGATTCCAATGTATATAACAACAGAAGGGTCGACTCTGACAAGGTTAAAATATTAACCCAGTATGTACATATAGTATACATGAAAGATGACATCTTTCATGGAGCTGCCCGGGGGAGAATGTCAGAGTCTAGAGTAGTGCAGTGATGCAGTGACATCGTTACGCCCGCCAGGCGACTTAGTTCCCCAGCCGGAATGCCGTAACTTCGTTACGCCCACCAGGCGAGTAGTAGTTACCTGCCTGCGAGGTTGCTGGCTGACGAGACGGCCAGCGGTCAGGCAAGGACGAAGCAAGACGCACGCATGCCTCGTGAAGCCACTTCAGGTGGGGAGGCACATTGCGAGCTATAGACAGACAGCTCTGGGACGTGGACTTGACTGGACGTATGATGAGAGAAAGGCGTTGTGTGGTTTCTGTGCCCGAAAGTCGAGTGTCTGTTCATCTTGAGAGATAGACTGTGAGCTGTATTGTGTATGTAAGTGTATTGAAGTATAACTTATATCTTGTAATGATCATCGTATCGTATATGATTTGTAAATAAATCCATTGAACGTTGTGTCGTTGAGTCTCAAGTCAAATCACGTTGTACTTGTACTGTCTCACATGTGTTAGGAAAAACGAGCCAGGTTTAAGACCCTGACACACCCCTTCACCATACGTTCAGAATGTCACCCCCCCCCCCCCCACCTTTTCCTTTCGTATTTCCTCCCTATAAATTCCCCCTACCCCCGCTTCTACATAGTATACGTAAAAATTGAAGCTAACTTTAATAACACATACTAGAACAAGTCTAGACGTCTACCTACGTTATAAAACGAATTTCAGAAGGGCAAGAAGTACAGAACCATAAAACAATATCAAGTAATCGGTTCTTGTATTAACGCGATCTTGAAATAATCTTGCTTGTGTTCACTGGCTGTGAACTCCAGCGTGAAGTCCTGTGTGTCGGATGAAGACATCCTGTTGTCCAACATCAGTGTGATGTCATACCGGACTAAGGTTTGCGTGAGTATCCGTTGTCCCATGTCTGGCTTATTGGTGTGCAGACTGAGGGTTACTCGCCGTGCAGGCAGATACTCTCCGACTTCGGAAGAATTAGCGATCCTATTACGTTAGCCAGGACCCCGAAGGGACCTGTTGCCCAGGACGCACGACTAGGTGTCTTGGAAACACCTCTGCATCCCGAAATAATCTTAATTCCCCCTACTCTTATAAATGCAAGCGCATTTCAGGGCTCACTGACCACGAATTCATGGGACGCAGGAACTAAGACTCAGTCTTTCAGAGGATTCACCAACAAACCAACACCCAAGAATTTTGGTTATTGTTTTCCATGGATATAACCATTAGACTGTTCACAACATTTTTCCTACAAGATATTTCTATTCCATTCCATTCTTCCATTACCCATACGCCGTTTAGCATCAGAAGAGAAGTTATATTAGGGTCAATCGCCTGGCTCAGATTAATAAGCCTATGACTGAGTCAGCCACAAATTAATTTGAAGGTGACTGTTTCCTAAACAAGGGTAATGGCATTTCTATTTGACATATGCCTGGGTCATTGACAGTAAGGTGAGTGACCTGGCTACGAGAAAAACAATCAACCCTGAGAAATAATGGGGCGGTTGTGAGTGGAAGACCCTAGGGTGGATGGGGAGAAAGACAGTTTTAGGCTGGGGTGTAATGTAGTTGGGAGCCCAGGGAGGGGCTACACAGCAGGGTTAAAAGACAGTGGAAAACTTTGGCTAGGCAGTGGAAGCTGAGACCGACTGAGGTTCGGTTCATGTGAAGTCAAGGGACTTCAGGGGCAGTTAATGTTTTGAGGCCGAACGGATCGGTTGTCGAGGACGTGGGAGTTTAGACTGACGGTGGGTCAGTTCTTGTGTTGTGTTGTTCTCCCAGTGATGAAGGCAGGCTAAAACCCAAAGTGGGTTGGATAGCTAATGGAGGCTTGAACCCAAAGTGGGTTGGATAGCTAGCGGAGACTAGACCCAGTGTGTGGGTGGTGATGTGTGAGGTCCAGCTGTGGATTGGAGCTGGATTACCTGTCTAGTGAACTTGAGATTAAGCAGACCGTGAGAAGACAGTGATGTGTGCGTGAGGAGGATATGGATATTCTATGGATTATATATATTGTTTCTGGATATATAAATATGTTCCGTGGGTTTGTGTTATTTCTGTATTAAAGGATTATGTGCGCCAAAAATCGATCTTGTTTACTAACTGGTGAATGTGCACTGCGGGGGTGAGTCATAGTGTAAGACAGTGAGAGAGCTCAATTGACACACCAGGAGTATCGTTACCTAGACAACGACCATATCACGAACTTATCATAAAGAACGTCGTGTGATACTATTAGATTTTTTCCCCTGGACATTCCGTTCTATTGTTCACACTCCCCTTCAGCTTTTCTCACTAGATATATCTATCAGATTGTTTCCCCTGTACATCCCTTTAGAATGTTTGCATCCCTCATCTAACTTTTATCAGCAGATATCTGTTAGATTGTTTCCCCTGGACATTTCCATTTTATTGTTACCCTGGATATTTCTATTAGATTGTTTCTTCTCAAAACTTTTATTAGGTTTTTTCTCCTGGATATTTCCATTAGAATGTTCCTATCTTTCTCGCCCACTTTACACCTAAACACTTCTATGTATTAGATTTTTTCTCTTGGACATTTCCATTAGATTATTTGCTCCCCCCACCCCCCAGACATATCTATTAGATTGTTTCCCCTGGACGTTCCCATTAGATGGTTTGCTCCCATCTCTCTCTCCCTGGACATCTCTATTAGATTGTTCCCCCTGGACATTCCCATTAGATCGTTTGCTCCCATCTCTCTCTCCCTGGACATCTCTATTAGATTGTTTCCCCTTGACATTCCCATTAGATTGTTTGCTCCCATCTCTCTCTCTCCCTGGACATCTCTATTAGATTGTTTTCCCTAGACATTCCCATTAGATTGTTTTCTCCCATCTCTTTCTCCCTCTCCCTGGACATCTCTGTTAGATTGTTTCCCTTGGAATTTCTATTAGTTTGTTTCTCCTGAATATTTTCATTAAATTGCTACCCTGGATATTTCTATTGTATTGTTTCCCCTGGACATTTCTATAAGATTGTTTCCCCTGAACATTTTTATTAGATTATTTCCCCTGCACACAACCCATTAGATCAGTGGTTCTCAACCTTTTTTGGCCCACGCACCCCTTCACCATATGTTCAAAATGTCATCCCCACCTTTTCGTATTTCCTCCCTATAAAATCCCCCCCCCCCCACCCCACACACACAGTACTATATATGTAAAAATAGAAGCTAAATTTAATAACATACTAGAACAAGTCTAGAAGTCTACATAAAACGTGATTTGTGGATCTACTTACGTTATAAAACGAATTTCAGAAGGGCGAGAAGTACAGAACTGTAAAGTATGGAGGGAAAAACAATATCAAGTAATCGGTTCTTGTATTAACCGGATCTTGAAATAATCTTAATCTCTTCCCCCCCCCCCCCCTTCCCGAAACCCTAAAATTCCCCCCTGGTGGGGGTGGGGGAGAATTCTCCACCGGTTGATAACTACTGTATTAGACTGTTTGCTACTATCGCTCTCCCCCACTTTACCCCTAGACATTTCTATTAGATGTATTTCTCTTGGACATTTCGATCGGATTGTTTTCCCCCCATCTCTCTTCCCCTAGACATCTCTATTAAACTGTTTCCCCTGGACATTTCCATTATTGTTTCTCCAATCTCTCTCTCCCTTGACATTTCTATTAGATGTTTTTTTTTTTCCACTGGACATTTCCATTAGATTGTTTGCTCCCATCTCTCTCCCAAGTTTCCCCCTAGATATTTGTATTAGATTGTATCACCTGGACATTTCTATTAAATTATTCACTTTGCCTCTTAAACTTTTCCCACTACACATTTCTGTTAGATTGTTTCCCCTGAATCTTCCTATTAGATTGTTCCGACATTTCTTCCAGCTTTTCTCACTATAATTTCTGTTAGACTGTTTCCCTTGGACATTTTCCAAAAATCTTTCACACTCCTGTACCATATATTAGATTGTTTACAGTTTTGCCGTTAGGTTGTTTTCCCTAGTAATTTCCATTCAATAGTCTGTTCCTTCCTCCTTCCCCCCAATTTTCCCAATAGACATTTCAATTAGACACTGCACTGACAATGACGTGAGCACAGCTGGCCAAGGGTACGATGCTTGCGCTCATCATCCGCTAAAAGAGGGAAAGGCTGACCATCTATTCCAATGTGCATTCAGATCCACAAAATATGACGATCCTTACACTTTCCAGATTCATAGTAGGTTCCTGCATTGGGAATAGTTTTTAAGTTTTGCACTTCACATTCCAAATGGTAGTGTACGCTATGGGGGAAAGATAGCCATTTTGTCCAATACACTTGATGAGCATAAAACAGGAACTGAGACAGAAATGAAGAGGGTGAGAGAAAAGAAAAATAAAGCTGTAAATGATTTTTTTTTAAATCACAAGCATGTACATTGATACACACTACATTAGAAGAAATGACATTTCAAAAACTTTCAACAAATTCACTGATGATGAATGCAAATAAATTAATTTAATGGAGTAAAAGCAACAACATTCAATCTGTTCTTGAAATATAAATAAAACGCCACAATTAAAAAACAATAAACTTGATATTCTCACATTAAAAGAAATGTTCATGGGCAAAATTATTCAAACCAAAGAATAGCTATTAAAAAATCTACAATGCAATTGGAAGCAGCTTTGCAGGATTCCCATGTGTATAACACAGCTATTAATAACAATTTATTCCCTGTGTGAACATCAAATCATGAAAACAAAACACAAAATCAGTCAGATAGTGGTATTAACAAAATATACAACAGCAGTTAGTATAGCAATTCAAGTATTTACAATGACAACTAAAATATTCTAAGTGCAGTTGATGTGATCAGTTATTTTTGGTTGTAACACTCAAAATGCAAATTACTTAGGAGCAAAGAATATTCTGAACCATGTTGCAATTTCAAAATTAAACAGGACAATTTGATACTTATCTAAAGGAAATGCTAGTGATTAAAACACTGAGCTAAAGTGATGAACATTAAATGTTATTTAACATATACCAATGCTTCCAAATACATCTTATTCATGAATTCTTTTTCAAATGAATGAAACTGTTAGCCTAGAGAAATGAAAACCAACTTACAAAGAGCTTTAGAAGAGTGCATAAAACAACTTTACATCTCCTCTGATACTTCACAAAGGTAAATGGAGGAAGATAAGATAAGAGGAAACTGGTTTTTATAAACAAAACACAACAGGAAACAGCTAATTATGCAATTACAACAGCAATGAAAATAATCTTAACATTCTTATATGAAGTCCTACGGTTGAAATCAACAAAACTAAATAAATTACACAAATAAAATATTGTGATTGTTCCTCACTACGAGGGTAAGTTAATAAGTAAGTCACAAATGGCTGTTGAAAAATAACTAAATATGATAACAACTTGAAACAAGTTTATTTTTATAAATACATAGTCCCTTTATTTCTCAACATAATTTCCACCAACATTGATGCACTTATTCCATCGTTTTATCAGTCCTCCCAAACCGGCTGCATAGAACTGCGTGCTCTGTTTTCTAAACCACATTTTCATTTCACATTCAACTTTGGCGTCATTCGCGAAATGTCTTCCGCCAAGGTGGGTTTTCAGTGTTTATGCTGACAAATGTTTGTCCCGTAAAGCGGTACATAGCTGGGTAGAAAAAGTTACGAGGGCGAGTCAATAAATAAGTCACACAGTTCTGTGGGATGGCTGGTAAATTAAAACAAAGCACGCAGTTCTATGCAGCCAGTTTGGGAGGACTGATAAAACAATGGGATGAGTGCATCAATGTTGGTGGAAATTATGTTGAGAAATAAAGGTACAATCTCATCTCATCTCATCATGTTCCTCTTGTACCTTGCAGTGTCGAGGTGAAGTATAAACTTCGTGAGAGTGCCCGATTATGGGCTTCATATATCGATATTCCCATGGACTCTGCTATTCCCTCCGTCCAACGTTTACGTGGTCGGCCTCTTCCTCTGTTTCCATCTGGTCTGTACATCATTGCTTGTTGTGGCATGCTGTTGACTGGTAACCTACTTGCATGGCCGAACCATTTGACTTGCTGCTTTCTAATAAAATCTAGTGCTGCTTTAACCCCCACTTTAGTCCTGATTTCTTCGTTTCTGATCTTATCTCTTCTTGATATGTTGAGTACTCTTCTCAGGAACCTCATTTCTGTTGTTGTGATTTTTCTTTTCTCTTTTTCTGTCATTGTCCAGGTTTGGCATTGGTAGCATAGAGTTGGTAGGAAGATTGTGTTGTAAAGTGCTTTCTTAGTAGTTACTGATACATGTTTGTTCTTTAGTATTGGTGCCATTTGTCCACTGAGTTGATTTACCTTATTGCACCTATTTTCGATCTCGTCTTCTGATCTGCCATTTGATGATATTATACTTCCCAGGTACTTGAAACTCTTCACTTGTTTCAAGGGATGTTCGTTTAGGTGAATTGTTGTTGGTTGTTCTTCTTTAGTTATAGTCATTACCTCTGTTTTGCTTGTGCTAATTTTCATGTTATGTTCCCTACACATTTCGTTTAGACTATTCATGTGGTCTTGTAATTCAGCTTCTGATTTTGCTATTAGTGCTTGGTCGTCCGCAAACAGGAGTTCTCTAATGGTTAGATTTGCAGTTGGTTCTTCTTCTGTGTTCTCATCATGTGGTATTCTTGCTATCTCTGCTTGGCTGGTTTCTTTACATATGTTGTCTATATATGTTATGAACAAGAGAGGGGACAGGACACAACCTTGTCGTACTCCAGATCTTATGGTGAAGGGTTCTGAGTGTCCTCCAGTTGCTCTCACTATGCATTCACTGTTGTTGTATAAACTTCTACATAGGTTTGTTAGATGTGTACTCACTCCATATTGTTTAAGGATTTGCCACAACTTGTTTCTATCTACTCTATCGAATGCCTTTTCTTGGTCGACAAAGGCTAAGTAGAGTGTTTCATTGTATTCGATTGATTTTTCTATAAGTTGTCTATGAGCAAAAATTGTATGTACAAAAATAAACTGGTTTCAAGTTGTTATCATATTTAGTTATTTTTCTACAGCCATATGTGACTTACTTATTAACTTACCCTCGTAGATCACTCATCAAAACCATATGGGAAAGTGAAATTTAAACTTACTGGGTATGTCAACAGAACAGATGGAATAAAGAAATCAACGTTATGTGGGGAAATACTGGACATGAGAGATAGGAGGACAGAGAAAAATATGTGAAATCCTTACATAGCTGGGTAACAAACAATAATATGTATAAGCAACACCAATTATTAAAATATCAAATGAGAGAGAGAGAGAGAGAGAGAGAGAGAGAGAGAGAGAGAGAGAGAGAGAGAGAGAGAGAGAGAGAGAGAGAGAGAGAGAGAGAGAGAGAGAGAGAGACAAGAGAGAGAGAGAGAGAGAGAGAGAGAGAGAGAGAGAGAGAGAGAGAGAGTATTGGAGGGTCATGATTGCAAATGTATGCACCAGACTAGACATTATAAGAAGAAGATTATGAGTAACAATAGATGCGTGACCCCATTCTAGTTAAGCAAGCAGAAACAACTGTGTTTGAAAACAGCACAAATCAAATCTTATAAAAGTGTTTTTATGTGTCTATCATCAATGAACAACACAGTGGCACAGAATCTATCATATTACAGTATTATGGAAATAATTACTTTCAAACAAATGTTTGTTGCAAATTTATTCAAATATTTATTGTAGGTCATGAGCAACAATTATTACCATGTGCCATTTCAATAAGCGAGGGTGGCCATTGATAGCCATCTCACACGATCAACCGATTCTTGGATCAGGTTAGTGTTTGAGACCCGAATATGCCATATGGCCAAGCCACCCTGAGATTTATCCATTTGTCTTCCCCTTATTTCTTTCCCCATCAAGTTTGGCAATTTCCACTAGATTTTAAAGCTTTATTTCTCCTCATAACGTGCCTAAAAATCTAGACTGTCTATAAAAATCAGTATCTAGACTTCTCTCATAAGGGGCAAAAAACAGCAACACCACCTTGTAAATCATGCACATTAACATCCCAAGGCACTTGGAAACTGCAAAGAGTAGGTTGCAAGGCCATTGCCAATTTGTTAAGAAAGAAAATCAATGCATGGGAAGATGAAGAAGGTGCATAACTAGGCGTGGGCTGCATGCCCTTGAAAAAGGAACAAGGAAGAAGAAGAAATCTGTACAGACAGGTGACATTCATGTGAAGAGTGGGATGGTAGGAAGTGAGGGAAAAATGATATGGTGAAGAGCACAACCTGACAAACAAACACTACCAACGTTACCAGACAGGTATTAAGTGGTTATCTAACAGCAAATTAGAAGATGAGATTCGTCTCAAAATAAAGATAATCAAAACAACATACATGTTGACATTTCTGCACATTTAGGCATTGAAAATGTATTTTGCTACCAATTCAAAAGTCTTAACACACAATATTTTTTTTTCAATAATAGAGGTAGTGCCTGTCTTAGATTCTGTGACTAAAACTCATAAAATGGCATTTAAAATGTCAAAGTATCAACAGCTAATTAATTACTTTAATGTAGTCAATCTGGCACTAAAACCCACTAACTGACCAACTAAGTGACCAATGCATGGGCTTGCAAGCATGCACACACACACACAGATAATGTCTATACTCTCACAGCATCATAAACATAGCTGTGCACACAACACAATATGTGACACTAAGAACAGGTGTTAAAAAAAAACAATCTAAAGTTTAAAATATGATGTAATTAAAAATGACTAAAATACTGACAACCATCTCAAATGTCTTCACATGTTTTGAGATAGGCATGAAACACCTGCCAATTTTTATAAATGTACAAATCCTAACTCAGGTTGGTGTCAAATTGGCTTGAGTTATGGTTGCTTTCACTGTTCTTACTAAATGTGCTGCCTTACACTAGCATACAAAAATAAGAATCAAATGAACATTTTACAAAACTGACAGGAGGTTATAAAAATATACCAACTACATACAGGGCAAGATTAAGATTTTGTGGGCTCTTAGTAATAAAATCAGTTACACACATATAGAGAGGACATAGTTTTTAGTGTGCTGCCTGCCTGTCAAGACTGTGGTCTGGGTTCACATCCCAGCAGATGAAGCATTATATTTTTTCTGACCAGTACAGATCTGTTTTGGAAAGAAAGGTGGTGGAGCATGTAACTGGCCACTAAATCTCAAATGTGAAGGTACAACACTTCACATCCTAATGTATATGCAATCGGAATACCCCTCTCCCTCTCTCTCTATATATATATATATATATCTTCTTCTTCTTCAGCGTTCCGAGCCATTGAGGTTCTTTGCTGCAGACACAATCTGTCTCCATTCGTCTATCTGGTGGACCTTCTCTTGCCAGTCGTTGATTCCAAGTGCTTGTAGGTCTGTATATGTATTATCTCTCCACCGCCTTCTTGGTCTACCTCGGGGTATATATATATATAGCGACATGCTAGGAAATTAAACCACTTCCACAGTCTGCCTTAGGAAGCTATTGAAGATTAAATGGCAAGACAAGATCCCAGACACTGAAGTCCTAGAGAGAGCGTCCATGCCCAGTATCCACACTCTAGTAATGAAGAATCAGATTCGCTGGGCTGGTCACTTGACTCGCATGCCAGATCACAGGCTCCCTAAACAAATTTTTATGGTGAGCTGTGTTGTGGTAAATGCTCCCAAGGCGGTCAGAGGAAATGCTTTAAAGACACTGAAGATCTCACTAAAAGCTTTTGGAATTCATCATGACACTTGGGAGACTGCTGCCAAAGACCGAAATTCATGGCGTACATCATTATGCAAAGATGTAGTCACTTGTGAAGCAACCAGGACTACAAGAGCTGTGAAAAATAGGCTGGGCAGAAAAACCACTGCAGGAGATCCTCCTCCTGGAACACCAAGCATTCTTTGCCCACATTGTCAAAGAACATTTTGAGCCAAAATAGGCCTTACCAGCCATCTTAGAACTCACGGCTCCATACTTTCAACCCCACTGGATGAAATTAATGGTCATCATCATTCTTGATAGACAAACAATATATATATATATATATATATATATATATATATATATATATATATATATATATATATATATATACACACACACACACACACACACACACACACACACACACACACACACACACAGAATCGTGTCCACTTAAGTTTAACTTGGGTAATTAGAATTTCGCTTAAGTCGACGTTATTGGCTTGGTCCCGGCCAAGATCCTTCTTTATCTTTGTATAAAAATTCCTGATAAGTCGAATTCGGTTAACTCGAATTTTCGGATTAGTCGAACATAAAAATTAATTACTGACTATATAAATGTCCACGTTTAAGTTGAACTGTTCATTTCACACACACCCCCCCCCCCCCCCCCAAAAAAAATTGTTTCATGAAAGAATGTGTATATTTAGTCAGCCCGGAGAACAATCTCACACATAATATGTTGCTGCATGACAACAATGGCTACTAGTGGACGAAAGCTTAAAACTTTGACGTTAAAAAGAAAGATTGAGCTGTTGGAAGAGGTTGAACATAGTGGGAAGAAGAAAGTGGATATAGCTAGAGAATTTGGTATTCCAACATCGACACTTTCTGGCATTTTAAAGCATAAAGACCGCTACAAACAATTGTTTTTTTAATGTAAAATCGACAGTGATAGGCAGAGAGCTAGAAGAACTTCTGCGTGTGATTTTGTTGATGCTGCCCTTTTAAAATGGTTCACTGTGATTAGATCGCCAAATGTACCAGTAAATGGGCCTTTACTTATTGCAAAAGCAGAAGAGTTTGCACGTCTTGGAGGTAAGACAGACTGGAATTGTAATGCTGGCTGGTTGGATCGTTTAAAAAAACAACACTGCATCAGTTACAAGAATGTGTGTGGAGAGAAACAGTCAGTCGACGAAGCAACGACTCACTCATGGATAGAGGTTGTGCTCAGACCTGCTTTAGCTAAATATAATTCTGCAGATGTATTTAATGCTAATGAAACTGGATTATTTTGGAGATTGCTACCTGATAAAACATTTTCTTTCAAAAATGAAAAGTGTCATTGGGGGGGGGGGGGGGGGGGGGAAATCAAAAGAAAGAATAACAGTGGTTGTATGTTCCTATATGGATGGTAGTGAAAAATGGCCTTTATTTGTGACTGGAAAATTTTTAAATCCTGCTTGTTTCAAAGGCCTGGAAAAATTGTGTGTGAATTACAGAGCCAATTCAAAGGCATGGATGACAGAACTGTTCAATGAGTGGCTACAAGAATTTGATTATTCAATAGTGTGTAAACAAAGAAAAGTTCTTTTAATTGTTGACAATTGTTCAGCCCACACAAAAATTAACAATCTGAAGGCAACAGAGCTTGTTTCTGCCACCTAATGCCACATCAACACTTCAGCCTTGTGATCAAGGTATCATTGAAAATCTGAAAGTTCTTTATAGATCCACAATGTTGTCAAAACTTGTGGGTCATATGGATGCTGACCTCATTTGTGATGATTTCAAGATAACCCTTCTTGATGCTATTCTTATGTTAAAATCTTCATGGGACAGAGTTTTACCAGCAACTATTGCAAATTGCTTTAGACAGGCTGACTTCTTACCTGCAGTAGATGTCTCTGTAAATGAGAATTCCACACCTTCAGCGTGCAGTGAGAGCAATGTTACTGACATTTCAGTGGGGCCATTACTTGCTAGATTGTATGCAGAGCTGAAGATTGATCCAGAGGAGTTTGTGAACATTGACAATGATGTTTCTACTGGTGCCACTCTTTCAAGCACTGATATTATAGGGCTATGTATGCCAGTCATTCAACCAACAGACTCTTCCAGCCCTGACTCTGATGATGAGGATGACTGTGGGCTGCAAGCACAACCTGTATTGCAGTCAGATATTTTGGCATAAATTGACAAAACTGACATTTACATGATGCAGAATGGATGTTCAGGTGATGCAGTCTCACCATTTTGTGCCTTTAAACAGGCAATGGGAAGACATTTTTCACAAGTCAAGAAGCAAAGCAAAATCACAGACTTTCTCTGTAATTAATTTGGAAATTTTCAAAACTAAACATTTCAACATTTCTGATATTGTATTGCTATTTATGTGTTCACTAGCTGTGTTTCTTAAGTGGTACAATCATTTTACTCAATGCTACTGCATGGTACGCATGTATTAGTGTAAATATGTGTGCAGTCTGGATAAGTAGAATTTCTGATAAGTAGAACAAATTCCTTCGGCCCCTGCGACTTCTACTTATCCAGACTCCACTGTATATATATATTGTTTGTCCATGAAGAATGATGATGACCATTCATTTCATCCAGTGGGGTTGAAAGTATGGAGCCATGAGTTCTAAGATGGCTGGTATGACCTATTTTGGCTCAAAATGTTCTTTGACAAGCCCTGACTACACATTATGCATGGATTCAACACAATAATGTGAAAAGAACTATTATAACAAACTCAGTATTTCTACATTACACACAGCATAATGCACACTACAAACATGAATATTCTGATAAACAGATGCGAGGCAATCTTAGCCTAACCTACATTAAAATAATCAATGTGACATACAGTTACCATTAGCTCATTGCCTGAACACCAAAACAAATAAATTGATGTAATTAACATTACAATGTGTCTTCTTTACAGAAGTAAAATATAAACATTCACTATGAAATCTAACAGCAAGTCAAACACCAAGCACAACATTTCATTCAATTACTATGGCTCATTCAAACATCCATAGTTCTTTATTTTTTTTACTTGAGCATGTGGTGGTACCTACATCATTATCATCATCAAGTGTTGTGCCAAGTGATACAAGCAATCACCCACAGCATACATTCTCTAGCAGCATTTATCAGTTCTTGTGCTGACATTTTTCCATGTCATGATGCAATGCTGTCAAGCATCTTCTCTCACTGCATTCCTCTATATCTCGCCCCAATAATCTTCCCAGTTGTCACAGTATGTTCCAGTATTTTCTCCTCTTATGACATCACCACAGAATGTTGACCACATCCTTCTGGTGTCTGTGATAACCCTTTCAAAGCACTCCGACTACTAATTTCAGAGGTACCTTACGTCTTGTTTTATTTAGCATACCTCTCACATACACATACTAAAGGATACCATGAAAACAGTTCACAACACACAAAGTAAAGTAAAGGATATGGTGTAATATTTTCATCGAACACACAGCATAAAAGGGATGATAGATTTTTATCAAGCTAACCTTGCTTGCTTTCCCTGTAACATTTTATGAAACAGGATCAACGACAAAGAAGTTCTGGTCAGAAAACACATTCCACCAACAGGGAAATTTTACCCTGGACCATCATGCTGATAAACCAGAACACTAAACTATTATTGCTCACATACAAAAATAAAATAACGATTTATTATCTACAACCAGCAGACATAACATCAATCTCAGAAAAATTCATTGTCCAGAGAAACATACGCTCAATAGGATATATTCATCTCATTCAGCCATTGTTATTTATCCTTTCTGTCTTCCGCAGCAGGTTCAGCTTGTGAATCCAACTGACTGTTTTCAAACACAGACTTGGGTTCTGCTGCCAGGCTCTGGAGGAAGATGACCAGCCTGCAGGTCAGCAATAGAGCAAACACAATAGCTGGGCTCATTTTATCCAAGCCTTCATCAAGTGCGTAATGAGCATAGATGTCATTCAGGGTTAACAAGAGCAGGCAAATGTTGGCAGCCTCTTTTAGTGGACCTACAACGATATTATCAATAACTTATGAAGCAAAATAGTATTTTGAAATATTACAATAAGGAACATATGTATAAATGACCATCTCTTATGCTCCTTAACGCCCAATACAGGAATGTGATGGATTAGTGAATGAACAGTGCACTTGTTCACTATCTGAGGAGAGATTTTCTTGTAACAATAAGTGGACTGACTACAATCTCCAGCTGGGAAAACATTTCTTCCAACAGCAAGGTGATCTGACTAGATTCTCCAGTCGGGGAAAGATTTCTTCCAACAGCAAGATAGTCACTAGATTCTCCAGTCGGGGAAAGATTTCTTCCAACAGCAAGGAAGTCACTAGATTCTCCAGTCGGGGAAAGATTTCTTCCAACAGCCAGGTAGTCACTAGATTCTCCAGTCGGGGAAAGATTTCTTCCAACAGCAAGGTAGTCACTAGATTCTCCAGTCGGGAAAAGATTTCTTCCAACAGCAAGGTAGTCACTAGATTCTCCAGTCAGGGAAAGATTTCTTCCAACAGCAAGGTAGTCACTAGATTCTCCAGTCAGGGAAAGATTTCTTCCAACAGTAAGGTAACCCGACTAGATTCTCCAGCTAGGGAAAGGTTTCCTCCAAAAGTAAGGTAGCCTGACTAGATTCTCTAGCCAGGGAAAGATTTCTTCCAAGAGTAAGGTGATCTGACTAGATTCTCCAGTCGGGGAAAGATTTCTTCCAACAGCAAGATAGTCACTAGATTCTCCAGTCGGGGAAAGATGTCTTCCAACAGCAAGGTAGTCACTAGATTCTCCAGTCGGGGAAAGATTTCTTCCAACAGCAAGGTAGTCACTAAATTCTGCAGTCGGGGAAAGATTTCTTCCAACAGCAAGGTAGTCACTAGATTCTCCAGTCGGTGAAAGATTTCTTCCAACAGCAAAGTAGTCACTAGATTCTCCAGTCGGGGAAAGATTTCTTCCAACAGCAAGGTAGTACTAGATTCTCCAGTCGGGGAAAGATTTCTTCCAACAGCAAGGAAGTCACTAGATTCTCCAGTCGGGGAAAGATTTCTTCCAACAGCCAGGTAGTCACTAGATTCTCCAGTCGGGGAAAGATTTCTTCCAACAGCAAGGTAGTCACTAGATTCTCCAGTCGGGAAAAGATTTCTTCCAACAGCAAGGTAATCACTAGATTCTCCAGTCAGGGAAAGATTTCTTCCAACAGCAAGGTAGTCACTAGATTCTCCAGTCAGGGAAAGATTTCTTCCAACAGTAAGGTAACCCGACTAGATTCTCCAGCTAGGGAAAGGTTTCCTCCAAAAGTAAGGTAGCCTGACTAGATTCTCTAGCCAGGGAAAGATTTCTTCCAAGAGTAAGGTGGTCTGACTAGATTCTCCAGCTGAGAAAATATTTTCTCAAAAAGGGAAAGTTGATAGTTGGTTGAACATGAATCCTCTGGAAGCCTGAGTTTTAACTCTTATGTCTGATGTACTTATGTTCAGGTCATTTGTGCCTCGGAGTACGATCCCTCTACAAATTATTAGAATCCACCCGAGGTATGATTGAAGTTTGGCTTGTCCCAGGAATAAACAAAACGCTCAAAGTCAAAAGTAACTTGGCAACGAAATCACAGATGCGGCTCTGACGACAAGTTAGTACAACACCTGTTTATTTGGGTGTATCATCAATAATGCAAGACAAATTCCTCGTCTCTATAGGGCATCCCTAACGCAGGAGCAGCTCGAATTGTCATGCTCATATGTCTCTAACCTTCATCTCAGCGCCCATCCTGTTTTCCATTCCTCTGTTCTTTCGATCCGTGTTGTTAGATTCTAGGTATCTTCATCTCGCTTCTAGGTCCACAGGTGTTCGATCCCAGCAAATGACTCCTTTCGTCCACTTGAATATCAGTTACACTTGCATACGAATATCCAATTCGCTCCACGACTTTGACTCCGCAGAATACACACACGTCCGATTCCCAAGTCGGTATCACAGCGTAATGTTGTTTGTTGACGTCTGACGCATCTCCTTAGTTTCCCTGCGCATTGTATAATTGTACCATTTGGTGCATCTTTTAGGAAAAATCCCTTCAGCCTTTCTCTGTCTGCTGTGTGTCAGTGACTGATATGTGGCAATTTGGGCCCTAAAAAGGGCTTGCATCTATTGGATGAAGTGAGATGAGTGCAAAGACTTTCCCTCCCAGCCTTGTTACCAAAGTACCACCTCTACGAGTACTGTATTGCAGAGTTCTCCTTCCCCTCTCCAAGCCCAGAAGCCAGTGGGATGTGCAAGACCAGCACTGGAATTTCCCAGTGTGGAGAGGCAAATTAGGATGTAGCTAGGTCATGATTCAGCAGAACATGCATGGACTAGATTGGTAATGTTTCCTTGATGGGTTTTAGGCATTTCAATGTTCCTAGACTCAAACTTATGGCACAGAGGGAGTGGGAAAGTAAGGGATTCTAGTTTAGTTTAGTTTAATTTTCGTTTAGTTTAGTTTAATTTTTAATTCGCGCAGGGAGAAAGAAGCAAGGTAAGCGTGGTGGTTTGAGACGTTTTAGACTCAAGTGTCACCGTCTAGGACTCAGGAATATCCGTATTCTATATTGGAACTGTGCCAGTGTAAAACAACGGGGCTCTATTTTAGAAACCCTAGTTTACAGGAATGACATTGTAGCACTCCAGGAGACGAGACTGGGTGATCAGCTACTCCGAATTGCCGGCTTCAAATGTTTCTACAACAGACGACATCTGGGAATGGCGATTCTCATTCGCGACAGCATGGTGGCGTCAGAGCTAGACATGTCCAGTTGGGACAGTGACGATATACAAATACAGGCGTTGAGAGTTCATTCCAGTATACCATTCGTGTTGGTTAATGTTTATGCCCGCAATGGGAGTATGGACGCCCAGAACTGGCAGTGCTTAAGTGGCATATTAGGCCACGAGAGAAATGTTATTTTCTGTGGTGACTTCAACGCTAAAGGCAGATCATGGGGAAACATTTCCTCCAATACACAGGGGGAGGAGCTCGAGACTGCACTTGAAACCATTGACCTGGTTTGTATCAACAGTGGCTGTGTCACCAGGACAGAAAGCCGTCCAGGCGATGAGGACAGTGCTATTGATCTGGCGCTAGTTTCACCTTCACTCACTACAGTGTGTAGATGGGGTGTCCTAGGACACCACTGCAGCGACCACCACCCTTGCATCATATTGGTGGAAAAAGGCAGAACCATGCAGCACAAGCTAAAGGTAAAGACTTTCCAGTATGACAGTACAGAGCAAGATGTGGTGAGTAAAATAAGACGTGACAAGCGCAGAAAGTTTCAGGGCAGGAAAAAAAGCTGGGAGCAGCCACCGTGGTGGAATTTCGAGGTGGAGAAGGCTTGGGTGGATAAGCGTAGTGCTGTAAGGAGATGGCAAAATGCCAAGGAGAACAGAGCTGGTCATCCTAGTCCCTGCATGCACTTAGAAAGAGAGATGCACACAAAAGTAAGCTATTTCAAGAAACTGGTCAAGGTGGTTAAAAGCGAAAAATGGGCAGAGGTGTGTCAAAGAGTAAGCACAGACAAGTCACTGAAATTGTTCTGGCGACTACATAAAAACATGAGTGGTGTAGTCAAGAATAAGAGCATTTCTGACTTCCAAGGTGCTGACCTCATCTGGCAGAGGACTGACGAGGACAAGGGCAAAGCCCTCTTTGAACGCTATCTTGAGCAGAGCAACCAGACAGACATGGCAGGCCGAAATCTGGCCAAGGAGGTCACATCAGACAGATGCAAGGCCCAGAACACTTCGGATGAAGACACAGTGACAGTGAAAGAAATCAAGGCTGTACTTCGACAATCAAAAAACAGCACTCCAGGTCCTGATGGCATAAGATACGACGACATCAATAAGTGTACCGACAATGAGCTAGAGAAACTAGCAGACATGTACAACAACAGTATAGGGAGTGCTAGCATCAAGGAGGAATGGTTACACAGCTATCTGATTCCCTTGCCGAAGCCTGACAAAGACCACAAAAAAATTCAGGGATATCGAATTATAACCATGCAGAATACAATAGGCAAGCTGCTGGAGAAGGTAATTGCCAGGAAGATATCAAGCCAGCTAGAGAGGCAAGGTGTTTTCCCACCTACCCTGGGTGGGTACCATCCAAAAAGAGAAACCTGGACCAATGCAGCAGTCTTTGCCCATGATGTCTATGAAGGTTTCCACTCAGGCATTGAAACCTTTGCTGCAGCGATTGATCTTGAGGACGCATACAACAGAGTACCATTGGATTTTTTAATGTTTCAGCTTCTTGAACTAAAAGTAAGTCCATTCCTCCTTAGTTGGATCGCTGCAGCCCTCTTCCAATGGAAAGAAGTTTTTAGATGTGGCAGTTGGACTTCGGAACCAGCAACAATATATCCTGGCCTACCACAGGGATCACCATTAGCTCCGGTACTGTTCAACACCTACACAGTGAGAATCACCAGTGAGCAGATCACTGGACCTGGCAGGACATTGTCATATGCCGATGATGTTTTAGTGTATCGTCAGGGTAAGGATAGAGAGCAGGTTGCTGTGGAACTACAAACCGAACTCAATCGCATAAGTACTTGGTGTGATGAAGCTGGGGCAATGGTCAACCCAACAAAGGCAACAGTGACTTGGTTCTCGTTGAATAATCATATTGTCAACACTCCAACACCAACTGTAATGCTGTGTTCAGAGACGGTGGAAAGAACGCAGGCAATGAATTACCTAGGGATACAGTTTGATCGAAGCCTTGCTTATAATGTGCACATAGACCAGGTGATAACAAAGGCCAAGCGGGGTTTGGCTGCGATGCGGGTGATGGTGGCAGCAAACTGAGCAGTGCTATCTATGTCTTCTGTATGAGGGGCTGGTCATGTCTGTTTTGGAGTATGCAATGGCAATCCTGACTCTCAGCCATAAGCAGATAGAAAGGATGGAAAGGATACAGAATGAAGCTATGCGCATTATTCTTGGATGTACAAGAGATACAGCATGCAGAGCGATGGGCTACCTTCTTGATTTTCCAACCATTGAAGAGAGAATACAAGTTTGCAGGGCACGCGCCTACCTCAGAGTTAACGCAAACACACAACATCCACTGCATAGTGAAATTAGGAAGGTGAGTAGGTTAAAAAGAGGACGGTCGTGGATGGGTCAAGCCGAAGACATTCTTCAACAGGTGTGTTCACTTGAGGACTTAGAACCTGGCGAGGAGTGGGTGCAAGTGCCAACAGACTTCTGCACATCCTTTTCAGTTTGCATCCAACTAGATAGGAAATGCAGACAAGAAAATCCGGCTGCTGTGGAGGCTGAAGTACAAGTGTTGATTTTCGAGAATTCGCTAGACAGTGATGCGGTCATCTACACAGATGGGTCGGTCGTCTGACATGTGAGAAGCTCATGGGCCTTTACAGCTCGGGCCGGAGGGAGAATTGTGAAGGAGGACTCTGGTGCTTTCACTGAAACCACAAGTAGCCTGACCATGGAAGTCATGGCAGTAAGTAAAGCAATAACATGGCTCGAGACACAGACATTCACTAGGGCTTGTTTCCTTAGCGACTCAATGAACATGATCAAGAGGATAGAGGAGGGGTCGATCCGAAGAGAATGGTTGCTGCCTCTTGAGCGGTTTCGGCTGGCAAAGATTAGTTTCATCTTCGTGCCAAGGCATGCGGGAGTACAAGGAAATGAGCGGGCTGACAAGCTCGCAGGTGAGGCTACTGTGGAGGGCGGACGCGCCATGGACCAGGCTGACATTCTGAATGCTCTACGAGAAGTAAGACTTTTGCGAGAACCAAATGATGACTGTGAATCTACAACAATGGCCAGACTGCTAGAGCAGCAAATTAAAAGAGGGGTGGCCAAACAAGAACACTACGCAGGAAGCCAAAGAAGATTGATAAACCAACACAGAACTGGCGTCGTTAGCCGCTACATGCTGCGGGATTTGCTGAGGAGGGGATCCGAGCACTTATGGACTGAATGGTTCGATGTGCAATGAGGATGATCTGTCGACTAACTAACTAACTAACTAACTAACTAACTAAGTTTAATTTTAGTTTAGTCGATGGATCAACATCACAGCACACGGGTGTAACCCATAAGTGCTCCGTTCTACTCCTAACTCAAGCCTGAGTCCGGAGAAACTCATCTTAGTGCATGAACTCCGTAGCACCGGCGAGGATCCTGAAATACTTTGGGTAGATTGTTAACTCAAAATTCTGCCCGGGCAGCACCGTTAGGATACTCTTTTTCGATTTCCAACTGCCAATGGATTTTTTATGTGCGCAACAATACACACAGGTGTCCGATCTCACTACCCAGAGACCCGGGGAAATGTTATTACTAGACGTACACATGAAAATATCCTGGCCCTCACCGGGACTTGAACCTGGGACCTGCAGCACTCGAGGCGGACACCATACCTCGAGACCACTCAGCCCCCCCACTCAGTAAGGGATTCAACATTGTTAATGTTTTCAAGTTCACTTACCTGGAACAAAAGCTAGTAATGCTCCACAGATGATTTCCATGATGGCAACAGCTTTCCTATATGTATGTGGATTTGGTTTCCATCCAGTCTGCTTCACCAATGGGAAGACTTTAGAGTTACGTATATATGTCTTTCTCTACAGATTTAAAGAAAAGAGATTGGAACAAATTTTTTTAAAATAAGAATAATATGAAAAGAAACTACAACTAAGATAAGTTGATTTTCTTCGTATTATGGTTATTGTCATATTGATACTGATCACAGCCTTCTGTTCAAGTGTACTGTCAATAATTTCCAATACAGATGTTTCTCCATGTCACGATTTGAAGTTATCTTGCATCTTGTCTCTAGTTTTCCTTTCTATCTCTCTCTCTCTGCAACTTTTCTGCTGCAAAAATGTTTTCTGTTTTTCCCTGCTCATGACATGTCCAAAGGTGTATCCACCTCTGATGAAAGTAATTAGTTCTCTTCATGAGTTATTTTCTTAAAAGACATTTTAGTTACTCTTTTTTTTTCTGGTCAGAGTTCTCAATATTCTTCCATTCAACCACATCTCTGCAACTTCCAATTACATTTGACCTTTGGTAAATGTATTTTCGCTGGTCTCTGTGCCTAAGGGGTTATGGACGTGGTTCGTAATCTTGCTTACTCGCGTTCGAACACAGCTGCGTGTGATTTGGCAGCAGATCGTATTGCGCTGGGTTCTAACAAATTGGTATGGGAGCCGGTCGTTCAGTAAGCAATGGCAAACTACCGAAAGTAAACTTGCCAAGACATCAACAACAGCAGTAAAATGTTGGTGTTGACAGCGATGTCCTGTAAAAGGATATGCAAAAAAAAAATTTATTTTCAAGAGCTGCAGTAGTGCTGTGGCTAACACATTTGCCTATCAGTCAGGTGATTTGTGATCAAATCCCTATCAAGGCAGATTTTGTAAAAACTTCAGCCTGAAATGGGCACCAAGAAATGTTCTGGAAAGTAAATGGGGGTTGTTATGATACTGACATTGCCCATCAAGTGTCAGTTGGTCTATGAAAACAATGGGGGCCAGCACCATATGCCCAATCTACGAAGTAGAGGGAGAGCTGAACACTCATGGAGAAGAGAATTAGGGATAGAGATGAATAACACAGCTAAATGAGATGACAAACGATAGGACAGTTTGGTTTAGTCGATGGATCAACATCACGGCACATGGGTGTAACCCATAAGTGCTCCATTCTCATCCTAACTCAAACCTGAACCTGGAGAAACTCAGCTCAGTGCACAAGCTCCGTAGCACTGGCGAGGATCCTGAAATACTTTGGGTAGATTTTTAACTTTAAATTTTGCCCGAGCAGCACCGTTAGGCTACTCTTTTTCGATTTCCAACTGCCAAGGGAATTTTTTTTACGTGCGCAACAATACACACGGGTGTCGGATCTCACTACCCAGAGACCAGGGGCAATTTTAATACTAGAAGTTCACAAGAAATAAATCCCGGTCCTCACCGGGGTTTGAACCCGGGACCTCCAGCACTCGAGGCGGACACCATACCTCGAGACCACGCTGCCCCCTTAAAGGGGGATAGGACAGTTTGGCATGAGTTGGCTGATGGTGTATGCTCCGCGCGCGTGCGTGTGTGTAGAGACAAAAAGACCATATGTCCAATACACCTCAAAGCATGTAAAAGGTTTCTTTACTAACTTAATGTTTTCCGAAGGCCCAGTTAACTCAAACATTATATAATTATTGTATGCTACAAGATTCCACTTGAAAGTGATGATCTTGACTGCATACATCGAATATCCAAATACAATAATGACTCAACCACTGGGTTAGTAATGTTAGCCAGTCATTGAATTATTATTACATAATATATGCTATGAATGCAAGTTTATGAAACGTTAATAAAACCAATTCCACTCATTTACCTGGGATCTTCATTGAACCATTACCATCCCCTACCCAGGTCCCCATGACCTACAGACTCCCACGGCTATCTACATAAGAGTATCAAGGTGAAATTCATGTTAGTATCACAGCCTAGGATTCTGAGATGTGCGGCAAACATTTTGTTTTTCAAACTTTCATTTTCTCTTCCTTGTTCTATTTTTTTTTTTTTTATATTTTCATTCTTCTCATTATTCTTATGCCTTAATGTAGTCACTGGAGGGTCTTCTCCATGATTATTTGTTGTGCTTTGTATGCGTATTTATTTGCTGATGAAGGCTAGTTGCTGCAACATCCTGTATTTTTCATAATTGTTCTGTAAAGCTTCATTACTTTTTGTTATTTTATATTGGATAGTTTAAGGTATGCCAAAATATTCGAGAAATATGTTGAAAGAAAAATCTCAACTGCAGCTCAATGTATAGAACACTACAGAGTGACTAATGCAGGACTATGTTTACTATGTATCCACCGGGATATGTGGACACCTCTGACTATAGGGTGCCATTCTTTGCTTTTATCTAGTGTACCACATCACATAGGAGGGTACCCGCTCTGGTAACTTGAAAGTTTGCTGAAGGATGAGGACCTAGTTCAAAGCTATGTTATTTTTGTTATGTAGATGTAGATGTGGAAAGCAAATGGATGGAAGCTAGTTAAGTTACTCACCCAAAGACACTCACCGCGAGAGACGCTAAAAACATACAGATATGACTGTATAGCACCAGGCTATCACTAAATCTTCGATATTCAATTGTTAAAACTGGGAAAGAGGACTGTGTCAAGAGAACACCTACGAGTTTAAAGACACATTGATTTTGATTGATTGAGCTTGAAAATGCGTGAGACTGGGGAACTGGCAACACCAATCTTTCCAGATGGGGTAAATTAATTAATTATGAGAGAGAGAGAGAGAGAGAGAGAGAGAGAGAGAGAGAGAGAGAGAGAGAGAGAGAGAGAGAGAGAGAGAGAGATGCTCTGCAAGAAACCATGAATTATGAATGAATGAATTGCAATTTAATTTTAATAAAATAATTTATAAAATATAAAATCACTCTGCACTTAGTGTAAAATGCATAACTTGGTGTAAAGAATATACACTTTAATATTATAACTTAAACTATTAAGTGCCTTACCATTTCTTTGTAAATTTCCCCATTTATTGAGGGTGTAAGCTTTATAGTTCCAATAAAAATGAAAAAGAGACCTAACGTTAGGCCTAGCACTTTCAATACAACAGACGCCATAGTAAAACTATACAGCCGTTTGGAAATCTTCCATTGCGAAGTTTAAGTCGGACTACGTCGTTTCCTGAACTTCTTCAAAATTGCAATTTTCGTCTTAAAAACGAATCTTATACTGAATGTAATATTTAGATACGATTAGATAAAGAACGGAAGCGATTCACAAACAAGTGAGGCATTATGTGGAAGCAGCGGAGATGAGAATTTATAGAAGAATGTTGAGAACACCGAGGGCAGATGGAAAAAAGCAATGAGGATATCTTTGGGCATGTGATGGGAAGAGGAAAGCTGGAGTTGGAAAGCGTCGACCCAACGCGAAAGTCAGAGGGGAGACCAAGAGAAAATATGTTGGATAATATCATAGATTGACATCATGAAATGGAGGACCGTCGGTATCACAAATGATTGGCAGCATACCCCAAAAGAGACGGAAGGCTGTGGAAAGACATGATCACCAACGCCTCGCGGCATGGACTGGAAGAAGAAGAACCCAGGGTTGTAGATATATTGATTCATAATCCACAACATAAAACTGCAATAATGAGCTTTCTTATATACAGAATTATATGCACACGATTATGAGGTCTACAAAGACACTCTTGTATGCTCAAGCATGTATATATCTGTTGATGCAGACACGCAACATTAAAGAGAGGAATAATAGGAAACACGAAGTACAGAAGGCACTAGAATATAAGCTTCACAAGAACACGATCACACACACAAACCTAGAACTTTATTGCGATTGGCCTTCGTCAGCAAGCAATACCAAATAAAAGAACCAGTGGCCACACAGAGATTCGAATCTAGAGCATCCGAATGGCGACAGAGCCTCGTTGGTGGGATAATTACACTTCGGTGCACGGTTCTACCAGATAAACAAATTTCCTAGTCAGCTCTTCCTTTTTTCATCATCATCTACTACTGCTGCTGCTGCTACCACTACTACTACTACTGCTGCTGCTGCTGCTACTACTACTACTACTACTGCTACTACTAATACTACTACTATATCTACTATATCTACTACTACTACTACTACTACTACTACTACTACTACTACTACTACTACTACTACTACTACGACTACCACTACCACTACTACTACCACTACTACTACTACTACTACTACTACAACTACTACCTCCACCACCACCACCAGAATATCTATAACTACTACTACTACTACTACTACTATTACTACTACTACTACTACTACTACTACTACTACTACTACTACTACTACTACTACTACTACTACTACTACTACTATATCTACTACTACTACTACTACTACCACTACCACTACTACTACTACTATATCTACTACTACTACTACTACTACGACTACTACTACTACTACTACTACTACTACTACTACTACTACTACTACTACTACTACTACTACTACTGCTACTACTACTACTATCAAATACTTTTTATCCTTAATTTGAGCACGCAATCAGCACACGTGAAATATTTTTAAATATTTGACTTCCTGTTGCAGCTCCTCTCTCTCTCTCTCTCTCTCTCTCTCTCTCTTTCTTTATTTCCATGTCCTTCCGATATTATTATTCAGCTTTCTCTAACTCTCTTCTGTTTGTGTTTTAGATATATCTATATTTCTCTCTTTCACAGTCGACCTAGCCATCCGGATTTCTAAACAATATATTAGAACATGTAACAAATGGCTGTGGCTACTGCGAGCTTTATCAATGTTAGAGGAATAGTTTTAAAAAAAATGGATAGTGGATGAGGGAGGAGAAAACAACATGTACAGTGCTCTCACTCTCAAATAAAGCACACCACTCTAAAGTAGTGTTGAATGGGTAAATAATCAGTCAGAAAGAAAATCCAGTACACCTTTTACCATCGCCTGACATGGAAAACAAGCCAAAACAAATAGAACAAGAGCAAGGCAAAGCATGGGTGGTTTTGGTAAAATTGTGCAAATACAACACACGTAGCAGCTGCGAAAGATAGAAAGCAGCTATGCATTGGATGAGTAAAGCAGCCCTTGAATATGGTGTTGCACTTTGGGCAATAGGAACTAAGCTAAACATTAGCAAAATAAATAGTCCAAAACAAGGAATGCGAATCATAACTAGAAGTACTACACGTGTATTTTTAACGACCGTGGAGTTTTTGAAAATATTGCTGTTCCAAGTTTTGTGGTATTACCTATTATGTTGCATGTTAATACAAAACTTGGAACAGAAATATTTTCAAAAACCCCACAGTCATTAAAAATACACCCTACAGAAGCACGAAGACAACGCCTCTTAATGAACTTGAAAAGATCGCATGCCTACTACCAATACAGGATAGAAGAGATAGTGGAGCCTACAAATCAGCAAAGAAATATAGAAGGTTAATAGACGACCCCATTTATCATAGGTGTTGAGTGTTATTGTCTTGGAAGAGAAAACTAAAGCGAAATAACTTTGTAGAATCAGGATGGCCAGTCTGTGGGTGTTAACGATAGTATTAATACCCTCAGAGATATGCGGAAAGGGAAGGGCATTGACGCCAGTAAATCCATATCGTTGTCTATAAATAAAGACTTGGGAGTCAGAATTGGCACGTAGAGGCGCGAGAATTTCACTTGGAGAATGTGGGGGGGGGGGGGGGGTGAGAGGGTCTAGCCAACCAACACATAACTGGCACTTTTAGCCGCATGACGTTGATGCATGTGTGGGGGAGGGGAGGTCTGAGCATCGATGGGCATGTTCGGAGTGCAGTGATGATATCCCAAACAGATTACACATTGGCACCTTGCCGTCTTGACAGACGATAGTTTGTGCTTTAAAAAGGCATAATAACTTTTAACTATGGCGGTAGCGAGTGTGACTGATAAGGCCAATTTGCGCTGTAAATGTCCGTTCACAGTGAGTGCATGTGAACACGTGGTCATTTCCACCATCATGCACCATCTTACGTCTCAAACGCTTGGTGTGTGACTTTTCTGCAATAATTTTCTCCTTTGACTTTATTCCATTTCTGATATTTGCCCTCCATGCAACACGTTCAGCGGCGACTTGCTCCCAATGTGCATTATCAATGTCTGTATCAATCATGTCCCGCTTACACACATCTTTGTATCGTAGTAGAGGCCGACCCTGAGATCTCTTACCCATCTGTAATTCACCAAAAAAGATATCCTTTGGTATTCTACCATCATCCATCCGCCTAAGATGTCCTATCCATCTAAGTCTACGAAGACTGAGCATGGAATAAATTGTCACACAACCTGATCTTTCCAATACTTCAGTATTTGTGATTTTGTCTTGCCACTTAATACCAAGAATTCTTCGCAGACACCGCATATGAAAGCTGTTTAAATTGTTCTCTTGGTGTGAGTAAGTTGTCCAGGTTTCACTGCCATAGAGAAGAGTACTAAGGACACAGGCTTGATAGACAAGGACTTTTGTTTTGGCAGTAAGCTTCCTGTTCTCCCAGACTCTTTTTCTTAACCTGTTCATTGTTGTTGCTGCCTTACCAATCCGGATGTTGATTTCCTGATCTAGGGATAATTTGCTATTTACCACCGATCCTAGATATGTAAAATGGTCTACTATCTCTAGTTCGGCGTCGTCAATAAAGATTGATGGTACCCCATGTGCACCTTGTGACATAATCTGTGTCTTCTTTTTGCTAATTGTTAAACCAAATTCAGAACAAGCATTGGAGAATGCAGATAGTAGACATTGCAATTCTTCCTCAGAGTGGGTCGTAACTGCAGCATCATCTGCAAAAAGCAACTCTCTGATCAGTACCCTCCTAATTTTGGTCTTAGCCTTCAATCTCTGAGCATTGTAGAGGCCGCCATCTGAGCGTGAGTGAATGTATATACCACCATCCTGATCACGAAATGCATATTTCAGTAGAAGTGAAAAGTATATTCCAAAGAGGGTGGGAGCTAGTACACAACCTTGCTTAACTCCACTCTTGATTTCAAATTCTTCAGAAGTTGCACCATCAAACTTGATTATACCCTTCATGCCTGTGTGGAACGATTCCACAATGGACAGAAGAGTTGGTGGGCAGCCAATCTTCTTTAGTGCCTTGAACAGACCCTCACGACTGACCAAATCAAATGCCTTTGTGAGGTCGATGAAGGCAATAAACAGTGGTTGATTCTGTTCACGGCATTTTTCTTGCATTTGTCGCAATGAGAATATCATATCAGTGGTAGACCGGTTCTGTCGAAAGCCACACTGTGATTCGGGGTAGACTTGATCTCCTAGGACTTGAAGTCTGCGCAGAACAATTCTGGCAAATACTTTTCCAACAATACACAGAAGTGAGATACCCCTATAGTTGTTGCAGTCGCTCCGATCGCCCTTGTTCTTGTACAGTGTTATGATGCTTGAATCTTTGAAATCCTGTGGGACTTGTCCTTCACGCCAGCATAGCTCTATTAGCTGGTGGATCTGTATAGTGAGTGTGTCTTGCCCACTCCTGATAACCTCTATTGGAATCCCATCCTTACCTGGAGCCTTGCCAGATGCAAGTTCATTTATAGCACACTTAACTTCTGTTATGGTGGGAAGTGTGTCCAGGTGGTCAAGAGTTGGTAGAGCCTCTATGGCGTTGAGGGCATTATCCGCTAGTTTGGTCTCACTTGAGTAAAGCTCCAAATAGTGCTCTACCCATCTGTCCATCTGCTGTTTTTTATCAGTGATGACTTCTCCAGTCAAGGTTTTCAATGGTGCACTTCTTTTGATCACTGGACCACAGGCTTTCTTTATTCCTTCATAGATGCTTCTTATGTCTCCCTTATCACTTGCGATTTGAATGGACTCACATAACTTGATCCAATAATCATTTGCACACTGCCTGGCAGCCTTTTGCACATCCTTCCTAGCTTGCCTTAGCTCACTCAGAGTGTTACGCGTTGGTCTTTCCTTGTTTCTTAAGAGAGCTTTCTTCTTCTTATCAATCAAGGGCTGCAGAGTCTCGCTGTTGGCCGCAAACCAGTCCTGCCTCTTATGATCCACAGTGCCGTAAACCTTTACGGCAGTTTTACAAAGAGTTTCCTTAAGTTTATTCCATTTATCATTTACTGTACAATTTTCTGGTGTATCAGTGAAAGCTTCTTCAAGTTGCTGTTGAAACTGAAAGCACTTTTCAGGATCATGAGTGTTAATAATATTAATCCTGGGGCTAGATTTGTGTTTAGCTGTGTAGATTCTCTTTGGTCTCAGTCTAACCCTTGCAACAACCAAAGAATGATCCGTATCACAGTCAGCACTGTGGTAACTACGAGTCAATGATATATGGTTCAGATGTTGTCTCCGTGTGATGATGAAGTCCAGCTGGTGCCAATGGCCGGATCTTGGATGTTTCCATGTGACCTTATGCATCTCTTTTGTTTTAAAAAAAGAGTTTGTAATACATAGGTCATTACTGGTGCAATGCTCCAGCAGCCTTTGCCCATTTTCATTCATGCGACCGATGTTGTATTTTCCAAGGCACACTGGCCATGAACTCGAGTCCTTGCCCACACGAGCATTGAAATCACCGAGCATATAAATGTAGTCGGATTTTGGAACTGCCTTGATCACAGAGTCTAACTCCTCATAGAACAAATCCTTCACATCATCAGAGGAATCGAGTGTCGGTGCATATGCAGTAATAATGGTGGCAAACCCACAAGAGGTTGCCAAGCGCAGGGATAATAGTCTTTCATTTCCTCCTGCTGGAATTTCAATCATTCCCAGTAGCGAATTCTTCACTGCAAAGCCCACACCGTGTTGCCTTTTTTCTGCCTGCCCTTTACCCTTCCAGAAAAAGGTGTAGTTGTTTTCCCTGAGTGACCCTTCCTCAACGAGGCGAGTCTCCTGCAGGCCAGCAATATCAATGTTAAGACGATTGAGTTCGGCATCAATCACAGCCGTTTTTCTCACATCGTCAATATTGGTCAAGTCAGTGGAAAATCCTGGACACATGGTTCTCACGTTCCAGGTTGCAAGCCGTAGCTTGAGGTTTCTATTTATATTTTTGTTTGTACCTGGTGCATTGGTTTTACAGCCTGCGATTCAGATTTTGTCCTAGCCCCAAGCACCCATTGAAGCAGGCAGGCTGTGGCGGATCAGCACCCAATTGGCTGGGGGCTGCCCAGCTTGAGGCGGGCGGTAGCTGATCAGTGACACCTATAGGTGTCTCCCACCGTCAGAGGCAACGCGTGGCGCCCCATGTCTACGCCAACTGACAAGGACTTATAACCCGTAACAGTTGCCTCTCGCTTTGATTCCGAGACCAGTTAAGACCAGGGATGGAGTTATTGCCTCTCCATAGCACAAAGCCTGGGCTAAAATATAGAGATCATGTGTTGCCCATGCAGCATGATCCCTCTCTCGGCCTGCCTAGTTCCCTCCAGAGGAAAGGTAACACCCCTACATCTGGAACAAGACAAGCTGCAGAAGCTGCCGGATCAGCAAAGCAATGCTCTAACTGTCCGCCTGTCGGAGCTTCGATCCTAGACCAGTCGCCAACCAAGGCTTAGGGCCTGGTCTGCCCTGCCATGACAATTTTGTCTTTAGCTTGCATTTCCTCGCACCAGGGTAAGGCTTGTACCCTCCCAATTGCGCTCTTCCGCCCGAAGCCGTTGGCACAATGTGGGGTGTCGGGTTTGGTAAGCGCCGCCCAACGTTCGGCGCTAACAGAAACCAGGTAGTACCGTCTACTGTTATACGGTAGCTCAAACAGATTAACTAACTAACTAACTAACTAACTAACAGTGCTTATCATTTCAACAGGCTAACCAATCAACAAAGCAAACAGATTCCAGACGTGAAGACACCAACGTCCTCCTGAGAAGATAGAAAACGTATCTGGTGTTTAGAAGAAGAATGCTCCGAATGAAATAGAAACCAGAAAAATTTCCATAAACAACATCGACTTCATCGTGTGCCCTGCCAGCTGGCGTAAGCGTTCATTCCTCTCCACAGATCTCGGTGTTCTGTGTTAATTCTACAGATGGTATTCCCCCATGCCGCCTCCTCAGTCTATCCAACATCATTCCTCTCGGTCTGCCTCTGCCTCTTTCCCCACTGATCTGCCTCTGCCTTTTTCCCCACTGATCTTTCCAGTCGTCACAATGATTTTCAAGGCCTTACTTTTTATCTCATGACCAAAGAATGCTGGGTGTCTCTTTCTCATAGCTGTATATAATGTACTACTTTCATTAGCCACTTCCGGGAAATCGTTGTCAGTTACTCTGGTAGTCGATGGTATACGACTATACGTAACATTCATCTCAGGAACCACATGTTCTGCATCCAGACTCATCCTACAGTATTCATTCACATTCCATGATGCACTGCTATACAACACAACAGGTAGTGTATAACATTTCATTACTCTCTTTCTTACAATGATAGTGACTTATTGTATAAGATGCTTTTCACTTTCTAAAATTCAGAAATTTCTTCACCTACTCTGCTCTTAATCACTGTCACGAATCTTCCATCCGATGTTATAATTGTCCCTAAGTATTTACATTTATCAACTTGGTTAAGGAATTTTCCCCTTCTATTATTTTGTCACATGTTGGTGTTATTATTATTTTTTTTTTTTTTATAACCATTGTTTTTATTTTCTTGATATTCAAGGAAAGTCCTTATTTCTTTTACACACATTCTTACCCATCATCATCACTATCTAGTGTCTTGTCGAGTGGCTTGTGCGATCATATATCTACATATCTTGCAATCTCCAAAGGCATACCAGGTGATAACAAAGGCCAAGCGGGGTTTGACTGCGATGCGGGCGATGGCGGCAGCAAACTGTGAGCAGCGCCATCTATGTCTTCTGTACGAGGAGCTGGTCATGACTGTTTTTGAGTATGCAATGGCAATCCTGACTTTCAGCCGTAAGCAGATAGAAAGGATGGAAAGGATACAGAATGAAGCTATGCGCATTTTTCTTGGATGTACAAGAGATACAGCATGCAGGGCGATGCGCTACCTTCTTGATTTTCCAACCATTGAAGAGAGAATACAAGTTTGCAGGGCACGCGCCTACCTCATAGTTAACGCAAACACACAACATCTATTGCATAGTGAAATTATGAAGGTGAAGGGCAGCAGGTTAAAAAGAGGACGGTCGTGGATGGGTCAACCCGAAGACATTCTTCAACAGGTGTGTTCATGAGGACTTAGAATATGGAGAGGAGTGAGTACAAGTGCCAACAGATTTCTGCACATCCTTTTCAGTTTGCATCCAACTAGATAGAAAATGCAGACACAATCCGGCTGCTGTGGAGGCTGAAGTACAAGCGTTGATTTTCGAGAATTCGCTAGACGGTGATGCTGTCATCTACACAGACGGGTCGGTCGTCCGACATGTGAGAAGCTCATGGGCCTTTACGGCTCGGGCCGGAGGGAAAATTGTGAAGGAGGACTCTGGTGCTTTCACTGAAACCACAAGTAGCCTGACTATGGAAGTCAAGGCAGTAAGTAAGGCAATAACATGGCTCGAAACACAGACATTCACTAGGGCATGATCAAGAAGATAGAGGTGGGGTGGATCCGAAAAGAATGGTTGCTGTCTCTGGAGCGGTCTTGGCTGGCAAAGATTAGTTTCATCTTCGTGCCAAGGCATGCGGGAGTACAAGGAAATGAGCGGGCTGACAAGCTCGCAGGTGAGGCTACTGTGGAGGGCGGACGCGCCATGGATCAGGCTGACATTCTGAATGCTCTACGAGAAGTAAGACTTGTGCGTGAACCAAGTGATGACTGTGAATCTAAAACCATGGCCAGACTTCGAGAACAGCAAATTACAAGAGGGGTGGCCAAACAAGAACACTACGTAGGAAGTTAAAGAAGATTGATAAACCAACACAGAACTGGTGTCGTTAGCCGCTACACGCTGCGGGATTTGCTGAGGAAGGGATCAGAGCACTTATGGATTGAATGGTTCGATGTGCAATGAGGATGATCTGTCGACTAACTAACTAACTATCTCCAATGGCATGTATCAATTAGAGGGCTGACACCGTTGGTGCAATGACACATGACTGTCAAGAATATTCCCTCGCTGTCTTCATATGTCTCTTTTCCCCACAAAACTTTCATATTGCCACAGTATGTTCCAGCTTTTTATCTTCTCATAATGTAGCAAAAAAAAATAATAATAAAATAACGATTGCTTCTTTCAGATGTTTGTGATAAGTTGCCTTTGTGTCTTAACCTCATTCATAACGTTTACTAGAATGTCCATAAATTGTAGATCCTATGCATTTTCAGCTATCAAAATTGTGTCATCCGCATAGAGTAGATTCTTGTATTCCTGGCCTTTCTTTGAACTTTCTATTATTTTCTTTGACCTTTCTTTGATCCGACTCATTCCTAAACTACATAGAAAAATATTACCAAGTAGCAACTGGAGTTAAGGTAGCATAGCTCTGTGGTCATGGTTTCGAGCAACATCGGGGTGGATTAAGATTTTTCAAACTGACCTTGATTCTCAGGCCTCTCCAGCATACAATCAGCACTAAGAAATGTTTTAGGAAGTAAAGTGATATTGACTACCAGGTGCCGATTGGTCTATAAAATATATGGGTCTAGCAGCGATTTCCAAATCAGCTCTAAAGCATGTAAAATGGCTGTTGAACGAGGGGACTGAGCACGTATGGGAATGTCCTGAGTGCAGTGATGTCGGTTCTTAACTCAACTCAACTCAACTGGTATCTTTTAATACCACCAAAATAATCTTCCATTAAAAGAACGGAAACATACAAATACCTAGGTACAATCTTCAACTGCTCCAACATCATAAGGGAAGAAATACAAACTAGAATCAACTCTGGAAATAAAATATACTATGCACTACAACATCTACTAAAATCAAATGCGCTATCTCGTAACACTAAAATCACAATATACAAAACACTGATCAGACCAGTTGTGCTGTATGGCTCTGAAACCTGGAGTACAACGAAAGGAGACGAAGCCTTGTTACAAACCTTTGAGAACAAAATTTTAAGACGCATCTTTGGACCCATTAGGGATACACAAAGTGGAGAGTGGAAAAGAAGAAGTAACAAAGACATTTATGATCTGTTTAAGTCCCCGCTAATCACTGGTATCATGAAGGCTAATAGACTACAATGGCTGGGGCATATAGAAAGAATGGAAGATAATAGGGAAACAAAACTCGCTAACACTCAGGAAATAAATGACCGTAGACCCCGAGGTAGACCAAGAAGGCGGTGGAGAGATAATACATGTACAGACCTACAAGCACTTGGAATCAACGACTGGCAAGAGAAGGTCCACCAGAGAGATGAATGGAGACGGATTGTATCTGCAGCAAAGAACCTCAATGGCTCGGAACGCTGAAGAAGAAGAAGAAGAAGAAGAAGAAGAAGAAGAAGAAGAAGAAGAAGAAGAAGAAGAAGAAGAAGAAGAAGAAGAAGAAGAAGAAGAAGAAGAAGAAGAAGAAGAAGAAGAAGAAGAAGAAAATAATCTTGCTTAATGTTTTCTCAGAAACTGACAATACTTTGAATAACGAAGACACAAACAATAGATTGCGCGATTTATTGCCTGGCATATTTCGCTGCATCTCGTCAGGTACATACTGCAGAATTCACACAACATAAAGTAAAATAACTAGATAAATCCTTCAAGCTGAAATATACATATGTCCGCACAGTAATGTCGATTGTCTACCACGGTAATTTTTAAACTTACTATTGTGATTTTCTGTTTGCACAAAACTGACCTATGTAGATTAACCATGATGGCTTCTGCAAACTTTAATAAGCGAGCATGTTGTGTATTAAACAATACGCGAAAAACGCTGTCTCTATCAATTACATGACCGGTTTCCAAAACGTGCCGTGCAATAGACGACGCAGAAAGTTTGTAATTGTGGTGTGTGGGTCTTCCCATGCTACCATCGATTGTATATATATATATATATATGACGATAATTTTATTCCTCTATAACTTTCCTATTTCTGCAATTCCCATTTCTTTGGCAGCCTATTCAGATATCCTTCTCATGCAGCCTGCTGATGACTCTTCAGTCTCACAGACTATGTTTATAATAGCTGTGCAGTAATTGAGTGTTTATATTAGCTGGGTCAGAAGTTTTCCTATCCGTCAGGAATCAGGATAGTTTTTCTTTCTTCTTTAGTTGGTTTCTTGCAATTGATACCCAGCTCCACGTCTGCAGGTTAAATATTTGCGAACTCCTTTGGGACTAGTCTATTCAGACGTTTCTCAAAGTATTCAGCTCATCTGTTCGTTTGCTATAATATAGATGTAGGCTTTCCCATTACTAATTGTCATCATGTTTTATTTATTTATTTATTTATTTATTTATTTTTTTTTTTGGGGGGGGGGGGGGGGGGGGTTGATTATATTTATTTCTGCTATTTTTCAATAGATGGTGTACAGGTATTTGAGCTTTTCTTGACTATTTGTGTCCGTTCTTGTCCGGGTTATAAATTTTGTTTATATTTCAGGGACTTTGACTTTAGTAGCCCTGTTCTTTTTTTTTTTTTTTTTTTTTAGGTGAATGAACCCTCTCCGGCTCTGGTTTTGCAATTGCTTAAATTTGATGTTTTTATTTATAGTTTCTTCCAATTTAATGGTGTCGGGATTTATTGATTCTTTATGTTTTCTGGTCCCTTTTCTAAGGATTTAATAACCCGATTGGTCCCAGATGTACTAATTCTTTGACTACTTCTACGAATAGCTGTAGCTAGTCGTCTGCCGACCAAATGTGCTGGATTTAAATCCCGCGATGCGGCTTTTTTTTTTTTTTTAGCCATATGGCTCCAATGTAGATCCAGTCTGAATGGGCACCTTAAAATGTTCTCGGGCGTCAGGCGGCAGGCATGATAATGACCACACCAGATATAGAGCACCAATTAGTGATGAAAATAGAGTTCTAGCAGTACGTCATGAATACGTTTAAACTGATGCCTCATTCTTTGTTGTTTAGTACCTGTATAGAGTAGTTGAATAGGATAAAAACCAGGCTCGCGATACCATTATCTGCATGACAAGATTGCATGATTTATTGAAAAGGAATATCAGCTTTCAAGATCGGAATATATAAATCACTTGTTTTATTATTGGTCAGCATGGCCGAATGGATAAGAGCGCCCTTTCTTTAACTTCCGGTGTGTTGATGCCAAAGTAGCGGGTTAGTTGGTGTCACGGAATTACTGGAGGTAGTCGACCAGAATGATAAAAGGCCAGAGACAGTCGATCTAGGCCACTGCAACTTTTCGTTGTGGGGGGGGGGGGGGGGTGTTTCATCAGATCAAACACAGCCAGGATTCTCTGAGATTTCCCTAGGATCAAAGGAGACTCGTCGGCATGTTGTTTTACCCGGATCTAAAGATGAGAGAGAAAACGCCGTCTTAACTTGGATGCCAGCCAAGTCGGTGACGTCACTCAGACAACATTCTCGGCTGTCGGAAAAATAACTAAATTGGGAGCAGTGTGCAGGATGGTTTGAAACAAAAAGGAGGATGGAGGTGTTCCATTTCAAAATATGAAAAGAAATCACGATGTCTAATGTTGTGAACAGCGACGGACATTCTTTCCTTAATGTGAAATTGTGATTTCGATTCTGACCTGGAATAATTTACATAAGGTACCTACTTGATAGAGATTAGGAATCTAGCGTAGTAAGGTTGCGTTGTGTGAAATTATTATAGGGGCGTTGGCAACAGTAGGCTGAT
>OY992886.1:86391380-86396380 GCA_963921405.1 Cepaea hortensis
CCGCTTCTTGAGTGTCTTCTTGGACCTCACCAATTATTGTCTTTCTGTTCACATGATGAGTATTTCTACGTGTATTAATCAGACTAGGAGATGGTGTATTCTCGCGTGTAGTATCACAAAAGACACGCGATAATAAACTTGTGTCGCTATTGAAATAACAGCACGATTTAGGAACTCTCCCATCAACTTTCACTCCTGCCAGGAAAGTTTTATCAAGTGCTAGGTTTCTATGAACAGATTTCCCAGAATGCCAAGCATCCTTGTGACTTTTGATCTCAAACTTAGACTTGACCTTGTCTCTGTCAGTGATATCACCTCTGTTTTTGTAAATTCCTTCGATTATCTCCTTCTCCCCTTTTGTGAGTATTTTCTTGTCTTTGGGGAACATTCTACCACTCATGGTATACCCTATACAATCAGTTTCAGATACTGGTGAAGTTTTGTTCCCATTAGAAATCATAAACGCAGTCTTTAATTTTGAAGCCTTATCTGCATGCGATATGCAAGCTGCCTCTTTGTCTTTGTGTAACCCTAGAGACGTAACATGTGCGTCAATGCCTTCTGTCCAGTCGTACAACTTGGCTATGCTTATACAGCTTCTGGTGGTGATATCTTTTGCTGCTGAGCATTGTCGAGATGACTTGGTGGTTACCTGTGCGCTATTCATATTGCGTGGAGGAAATCCTGCAGCTGTTATATATTGATGGCGGATGGCTTGGTGGTTATCTGTGTGCTGTTCATATTGCGTGGAGGAAATTCTGCAGCTGTTGCGTGTTAATGGCCATTGGCCTGATGATTATATGTGTACTGCTCATATTATATTGTGAAAGCGCTGCATCTGTTACACAATGATGGACAATAACTATGTGGTTATCTTTCAGTTGCACAAATTAATTGGCGGAAAATCTGCAGCCGTTACATTATTGATAGACGATGACTTGTTCATTGTGTATATGAGCTACTCAGATTTTGTAGTGACAGTTCTGCAGCTCTTACACATCGATGGGAGATGCCTTGGCTTCCTGAAAGAACGAAAAGAAACGATTACGCAAATCGTAGTTTATAGCTTATAATAGAACACATAGTGTGTTTGAATGTAACAAGTACAAATCAATGTATGTTAGCTGTTTTATAATAATATGAAATTCAGATTACACAACCAGAGACGGGACGTAATGTTGTGTGCAAAGAACATGACAAAAGTGAGGTTGTTAACTGATTAAAGGATAATATATGCTGTGAAGTTGGAACCGTGACTAACTAACTAACTAACTAAGGATAATATATCGCCAAATGTGGTCTCTTATTTGAACAGATGGCCTATGTACCTACTAGTATCATTGTGTTATTTGTTTTGTTTCGCGGTACCTTCCACAATTTCAGTGTTCAGACAACGAAATTTACATTATAATACTGTTTTCTTTTGATTGTGCACCATGTTTTATCCACAACTACTTTTTGTTTGGCAAAACCTGAATCTGTAACTGAACTAGTTAAACTTGTATTTCACAGATACTTTTAGAACACTATTTGATCAAGAGGAAAACAATACAGACATTCTACAAGAATGGACATTAAAGGAAAAAATGCTCAAAAACAGCATCATATCTGGGAAACTGAAGAAGTTTGGCGACATTGGTTTAGAAAGAAAACTAATCAAAGACATCGTTCATGGAAGATGAGGCAGAGGCCAATCAACACAACATGAGAATAAGATATTAAACACTTACAGGTATAAACATGCATGGAGTAAGACGAACGATCGAAAGTCAGTCTTCCCAGCGGGCTGTGAGGTAAATAACGTTCTTATTCTTCTTTGTACACCTTCAGATGACAACATGAATATATTTAAAGAAAGAAGAGGCCAACTTGATCCTCTTAACATCTCCATAGATTTGTCCTCAAAAAGAACGAGTGTAGACCAAAATTATTTCTCCTTTCAAGAAATATGTTGGACATTCCTTCAGCAAATATTTAGCTGCCATGTTACCAAATCCACAGTTACATTCTTCAGTATCCTCTATCTTTAGTTACACAGTTACATTCTTCATTATCCTCTGTCTTTAGTTGATTGGACAAGTGGTATTTCAGCCTGTTATGTATTATGTGGAGTCTGAAGATTGCTATTTGTTCACTTTGATCGAGTTGACAATATGCATCATCTTTCTGGTGGCCTGGATTCTCTAATTCCATGGAAGACCTTACCAGTAGCTGCGCTCCCGTCCGTATATCTCTTGTGGTAATTGAAACAGACAAGCCCCTCTACTGCTACAAAGTGAAGATACAGCAAAGGGGAAACGACGTTCTGCAAAGGACTCCTACGTGATTAAAGATGATGAGACAAGGATTACAGCTAGAAATACTACGTGTATTTTGTTGAGTGGAATAGTTATACACCTAGCAGACACTCATCTTGTTTACTAACGGATGATCACTCTTACATATCTTCTGGACTTCCGGTCCCCAACATGGAGGATATGGATTTGATCGGTTGAGGCCTCTGGGGTGTTTATGCTTATGGCTACCGTTTGCATTCGCATTTTCCTCATGTTGGACTGGAAGTGCATGTTTCCATCGCACTGCTACTGAATTGAGTGCGTGGCGCGACACTGTGAGTTGTGAATTTCGTGTGAAATGCTTTTACATCTGACCTCGGTTGTTTGTAGCGTAAACTGCATGTTCGAAATAATTGCGGCCTTCTTGTCACAGAACTGACTGTATTGCCTTATGCAGTAACGTGTGGCCGCTGGTTTTCTAGTGGCTGCCGCTTCCATCGACGATGAACTGTAGTTTTCTTGGAGAAATTTTGTGTTGGCATTCTAGCAGCGACATTATGCACAGTGTACCTGTGCGGGTTGTTGGCTTGCCGAGACTCCTGCCTGTTCCACTTTTCACATAGGGCAGTGAGGAGCATTTTGTGTGATGTTCACTGATACAGGAACGGAGCATAATGGGGACGACACATTGCCGTGAAGTTGGAACCACGACTAATGACTATTAACATCATAACATAAAATGTCATTAGCGTCTGGTCTGTGAACCGAGGCAGCGCACTGTATAGCACGCTTGCCTGCCGGTCGGTGATAATGTGTTCGATTCCCAGTCGAGACAGGGATGTTTTGTTTTGTAAATTGCCTGGGCGCCCATGTAATTTCAGCCTAAAATGGGTACAAAGAAATGTTCAGGGAAGTAAACTGATACTAACCACATCACTAGCCTAATGCCAATTTGTTTGTTTTATTTTGTTTTTGCATATCCTGTTTACATCGCTGTCAATACCAACACTGCTGTTGTTGATGTCTTGGCAAATTTACGTTCAGTAGTTTTCCATTGCTTTCTGAACGACCGGCTCCTATACCATCACGTTAAAACCCAGCGCGATACGTCTGCTGCCAAATCGGTCGCAGCTGTGATTCGAACGCAGGTAAACGGAATTACGAACCACGTCCGCAACGCCTTTGCCACGGAGACCGGCTAAGGCCGAGTAGTCTATAAAAATATGAAGACACCCGTTGTTTAGGGGTGTCTGGTGATGGGGTTACGGACGCAGTTCGTAACCCTGCATACCCGCTTTCGAAACACAGCTGTGGGTGATTTGGCAGCAGACCGCCTTTCGTTGATTGTTTTTATGAAATGGTATGGGTGCCGGTCGTTCAGAAAGCAATGGCAAATTACTGAATGTAAACTTGCCAAGACATCACGAACAACCAAAAAATGCTAGGGTTGACTACAACTTCATATACAGGATATGCAACTAACTTTTTTAAAGTCGGTCTTACGTCGAAGTTCAATAGTTCCTGCAGCGAGGTTCTGTCGTCATTTGGAGGTGACAGATTCTAATCCCTTTCGGTAACTGTAGCGTTAAATTTTTATGTTGTTTAGTGCGCCCTCTAATTTCTACTTCTATGAGCGGCAGCAAACAATACATGTGTGTTTATTTATGAGCTATAAACGTATGGGCCTACCAACATGTTCCCAACACGCCTCAAAACGTATATTTGATATAAATATATGCATGCACAGCCAAACACACACTTCCGTATGATGAGAATTCCATGATACAATGACGGTAGTCATGTTTGCGCACAGTATGACTGCGACCTGCTAAATACTTAAGTTTCAGCAACTCCACTCTGGCAACTTAATCATAGCATACACCTGGTCTTTAAAATAACAACTGACAAGTCCAGCGGGGGAAAAAAGGTATAATCTATTGTCAACGTGCAACAACCACTGGTTATTGTTTAGTGTTCACTCCGAAGCTCTTTTTCCCGGTGCTACCTAACAATGCTACACATGGCTGATACAATACAATTTTGAGTTGATCCAGAATGAAGTTTCATTTATTTCACTCCGGCAACTCAATCATTACTATATGAAACGACGGTACAATAACTTTATCAGGAGAATATGGCAGATGTATGAACAATTTTCAGCGCGCAACTGTTGCTTGTTGTTTACGGTTCACGCAAACTGTTGTCACTATATCAGAGGTTCTCAACCCGTGCTCCACGCGCCCTAGATAGCCGTGACTGACAATTAGGAACGCCTTGGGCCAAAGTTGGTTATATTTCATACTTAGATGTGAACTAAAAACTGCATTATTTCTGTTGTTCTCTTTAGTATAATATTGAGGGTCTCCGTGGCTGAGTAGTTAAGCCGTTTGCCTCGCACCCCGAAAGTCGTAGGTTCGTTTCCCGACTCTGGCATTCGGTTCACGACTGTAGTTTTCTAGGAGACTCCTGGGGGTCGTCACTGGAGATACGGAGTTCGTGCTCCATGTGGCGCTTGAGAGACTGTGCCATATGGGATCAAACCCGGTGCGACGAAATCGGTCCTCTCGCCTTTACACCCCCCTTGTAATATTGTGAGGGTTTTCACAAAGCTCTGCTTTTCTTGTGCATGCAGTTTTCCCGTTGTCACGACATCCTCTTGCTTTCCCGTAAATAAGTTGTTGTTTTCCTCAGCAAATAGTGGTAGCTGACCATTACTTTCTCTTT
>OY992886.1:86401380-86433880 GCA_963921405.1 Cepaea hortensis
ACATACCCGCTAACGAATCTCGCGCAACACACACTAGTCCTGTATAACTGCATCTTGTCTCTTCAGGCCTTTTGTCTTATTTCGTTTGTTGAGTGTTGAAAGGCTGCCCTGTTCTCATCATTTGATATTCCATTTGCTTCTTGATATACACGCCACACGAATCCGGTAAAGATCAATGGCACTTAAAGAAAATCGATAGGGAAATTGAAGAAGGCACATCTCACAGCAGGAAATGAAACTGGGATTAATTTCAAATTATTGCACCGAACGCTAAAACGTGTTAATTCCAGACTTGCACATATAATGGTTTACTGAAGCGTCAACAATTTTCCGAACTCGTCGATCGATTTTATATAGTCAAATCAAAGAAATGTGAAACAACGAGAACCACAACAATGATTAAAATATAAATCGTTATTCTTCTTGCATCAACAACAATAGGTGTACAGGAACAATGCTTGGATAAAGTCACACGAAAGGACATTGTAGTTTTCAATAGTTAGAATGAGCTGTCGATGACTGCACTGTTCAGATGTGTTGTGAAACATGCTGTTTTTTTATTATTATTATTTATTTATTTATTTATATTTTTAATAAACTTTGGTTTGTACGCAACTGTAAATCTCTGTTCAGATGCCAGTGTGGATGTATCAATAAGAGCGCTCTCTCTTACACTTCCGGTGCGTTTACGGTGAGATAGTATGATTATTCCATACACCGGTCAGTTGGACATAAACGCTGACTTCTCTTAGAAAGAAATGGCAAACTATTGAACGTAAACTTGCCCATGAATCACAAGCGGCCAAAGTATGCTGGAGTTGACTGCGACGTTCTGTAAAGGATATGCAACTAACTTTTTACCTTTAATCAATTATCAATGACACTCAGCAAACACACGAAACTAAAATCTTCAACACTTGTGTGATTCCAATGCTAACGTATGGAAATGAAAGGTGGAAATCAACGGTAGCTTTAGATAAAAAAAAATAGATAATGTTGAGAACAAATGTCTTAGAAGAATTCTAAACCTCCACTAGACAGATTTTAGAACCAATACGCAAATAAGACAAGAGACTAATCAAGATATTGTATCCAATTTTATAAGAAAACGCCGTTGGAACTACATCGGCCATGTACTCAGAATGGACAAGACAAGACTCCCCCACCAAGCCCTCATATGGTCACCAGTTGGGAAAAGAAAACGGGGAAGACCAAAAGAGACCCTGCGTAGAACCATCACCAGAGCGGCCTCATTCAACGGCCAAATAAACATCCAAGATCTACAACAGGTGGCAGCGAACCGCCAGACATGGAAAGCCATGACTTCTGCTCTATGCGCCGTCATGGGCTCAAGAGGAAAAACTAATGATGTACAGACCAAATGTAACCAGAAGAAGAGGCCGACGATGTCAACGATGGACAAAGGGAATAACAGAATCCATGGCAACCTCGATATATGAAGCCCATAAACGGGCACTTTGATGTCAGCTCTTAGTCAGATATGACTGAGCTGCCGTATGACAATACACGATACTACCTGCTTCTGTTAGCGCCGAATATTGGCCGGCGCTTACCAAACCCGACACCCCACATTGTGCCAACGGCGTCGTGCGGAAGAGCGCAATTGGGAGGGTACAAGCCTTATCCTGGTGTGAGGAAATGCAACCTAAAGACTAAATGTCATGGCAGGGCAGACCAGGCCCTAAGCCTTGGTTGGTAACTGGTCTAGGATCGAAGCTCCAAAAGGCGGACAGTTAGAGCATTGCTTTACTGATCCGGCAGCTTCTGCAGCTTGTCTTGTTCCAGACGTATTGGTGTCACCTTTATAATGCCCATGTTAAATACTGCCTCAGTGAGTCATGTATTATTGATTATTTTTCATGCGGTTTAATGCTTATTGTTCTTTTGTTGACAAAGATTTGCTTCATAAGAGATGTTGAATGAAAGAATTTATGAGAGGAAATAGAGAAGAAGGGCAGAATGTCAGACGGGCCTGCGTGCCCAATTCTAAACCCATTGAAAATAAAGATTTTCGTTCCTTCGTTCGTTCTGGAGTAAACTAGACAGGCCGAGAGAGGGATCATGCAGCATGGGCAACACATGGTCTCTAAATTCAGCCAGGGCTTTGTGTTATGGAGAGATAACCCCATTTTACAAACTATCGTCTGTCAAGACGGCAAGCTGCCAGTCAGCCAATCTCCCGTTGTTTATACTTCACCTCGACACCGCAAGGTACAAGAGGAACATGATGAGATGAGACCCTTTGACTCACGTTCAGGATTACGAGGTGGGATGGGGATTATTGAAATTACTTAAGGCCCAGGTTCGGGGGAAGAGAAAAAGAGCACACATGAGAAAGAAAAAAAAAAGAAATAAACTATATACCACAAGCATGCAAGGACCTTAGGGCATACTTCTGCTGGGTTGAAGAGAGTTCCTGAGAATAGGAGACAGTGGAGGGACATGTACAGTTGACCTCAACCCAAGTCAATGAATTGATTGACCTAATTAATGATTTAATGCCTGAACAGAGATGTCCTTACTTAACCAATACAAGACTTTCGCAGTTATCTATCACGGGATTAATAGTAAGTCAGCAATAAACCTCCATAGATCTCTGCAAACGCTTCAAATAGGAATATATATCATTCTTCTCATCTTCTATTAGTCCATACAAAACGACGTTGGTCGGCATGTTTGTCCACAGCTTCCTTTCTCACATGTTGCAAATGTCCTCTTTTAACTTGCTGTTCTCGCAGCGTAACCATGGTTGTAGATTCACAGTCATCACTTGGTTCTCGCAAAAGTCTTACTTCTCGTAGAGTATTCAGAATGTCAGCCTGGTCCATGGCGCGTCCGCCCTCCACAGTAGCCTTGCCTGCAAGCTTCTCAGCCCGCTCATTTCCTTGTACACCCGCATGCCCTGGCACAAAAATGAAACTAATCTTTGACAGCCGAGACCAATCCAAAGACAGCAACCACTCTCTTCGGATCCACCCTAATTCTATTTTCTTGATCATGCTCATTGAGTCACTTAGGAAACATGTCCTAGTGAATGTCTCTATCTCGAGCCATGTTGCTTGCTTGCTTGCTTGTGTTCGTTGGCTTGAGCTCCAACGTGAAGTATTGTATGTCGGATGAAGGCATCCTGTTGTCCAACATCAGTGTGATGTCATACGGGACCTGAGGTTTGCGTGAGTATCCGTTGTCCCATGTCTGGCTTATTGGTGTGCAGACTGGTGGTTCCTCGCCGTACAGGCAGACACTCTCCGACTTCGGAGGATCTAGCCATGTTATCGCTTTACTTACTGCGATGGATTCCATAGTCAGACTACTTGTGGTCAAAGCAAAATCACAAGAATCTTCCTTCACAATTCTCCCTCCGGCCTGAGCCGTAAAAGCCCATGGACTTCTCACTCATCGAACGACCGACCCATCTGTGTAAATGACAGCATCACCCTCCAAAGAATTTTCGAAAATCAAAGCCTGTACTTCCTCCTCCACAGCAGTTGGATTTTCTTGTCTGCATTTTCTGTCTAGTTGTTGGATGCAAACTGAATAGGACGTACGTCCAGTACGTCCCTAGTAAATTATAAGCAGTCAGCAAATGCTGAGGTTGATTGCAACGCCTGTAGAGGACATTCAACTAACTAATTTTTTATGAACAGCTAATTCTAGTCGCGAATAGAAAAATATGGCAACAATGTCACTTTTAATAAAAATTATAAGTAAAATGACCTAGATTAGTCTTCTTCTTCTTCTTCTTCTTCTTCTTCTTCTTCTTCTTCTTCTTCTTCTTCTTCTTCTTCTTCTTCCTCTTTCTCCTCTTCTTCCTCTTTCGCCTCTTCCTCCTCTTCCTCCTCCTCTTCCTCCTCCTCTTCCTCCTCTTCCTCTTCTTCTTCTTCGTCTTCTTCTTCTTCTTCTTCTTCTTCTTCTTCTTCTTCTTCTTCTTCTTCTTCCCATAGGCAGATTACCTTCCCTGGCTTGTGGGCTTTGCCTGACCACATTTTCTACCTGGCTTTGTTGCATTAGTCTTTGTTCTTACAAGAACTTCCATAAGGCAGTGGTGGCTTGCCATTCGATTGCGTCTTTCACGTAGATGAATTTCCTTCTAGGGTTTATGAGCTCCATCAGACATTGTCAGCAACTCACTTGCGACAGGCATACAAGGATTCCCTACTTTTGCACCACACGAAAGTGACAACTCGTATTGTTTGCAAAAGGATACATTTTATTCGGAGCTGATCGTACATTAGCTCCACGAGCGGAATACCACATTGGTATTAAACATCATAGTATGTGATGAAGATGGAATGATGAGATGATACTAATAAGAATTACTACTGACGCTAAGCTACAGTCTAAACTATTGATACTGTCCTCAACTACACAGTCTCCACAGCGGATACACCGTCTGCTCTTTACGCCGTCCAGTCTCTGTCTGAACCAGCTCTCTGTGCTGTGTTCAGCCACGAGCAATTAGCACTTCGTGCATTCGCTAGTTTACGTGTTTCAGCACGCTGGTCACTTGGTTGGAGTGACCAGCATTACAGCTTGCACCTCGTGAAGCGGGTTTCCCAGTCTCTTGGGTAACCTCAGCTCGTATGCACATGTTGCCCTCCTTGTTGACACAGGTGTGTCCCGTTAGGGCTATTTATAGCATTTGTGTCTCTTCTGTCTGGTCTCCTAAACTGTTAGGTTACTTGCCCTTTCCCTAAGCTCTATTTAGCTCTCCTTAGCTTTGAGCTCTCTCCTAAGTCTTTGACAGACATTTTGTTTGCTCCTTATTTTGTCCCATGAATCACAGTTTTTTGTTTTTTTTTGCCATGGAGTAATGATTCCTGGGCAAGTTTACGTTCATATCATTTCATAACAATCAACGAAAGCGATCTGCTGCCAAATTGCACACAGAATGTTTCGAACGCGATATGCCGGAATACGAACTGTGCACATAACCTCTTCTCCATGGAGCCGGTTGCTCGGGAGCACAGATGTAAATTCCAATGTTAGTAGTACTGTCTCAATATAGGAATTAACACAGGGCGTTGAACAAAACTTGTTATTCTTCTATCCCAGCACAGGACGGTCCGCTTGAGGTCTTCACCGGTTCCCAAGAGTTCACAGAGTCGTTCCGGTTGACCAGATTACCTCCCTCATTTCGCCGAAGTCAGGGCAGTCTTGTGGGACATGCTAGGCTGTCAACCTGAGCGCTCCACATAAACAAGTGTCGGATTAGTAGAGTCGGAGTAGTTAGATTAGTATAAACAAATGTGGCTAGCGCCTTAAACCAAATAAGTATTGTCGCATGAAAAAGCACCTATACTTGTATAATGTAGAACTGGTACACTCGGGAGCAGCGGTAACACAGTGGCTGGCACTCGTGCCTGTTGTTCATACTCATATGTTCAAATTCTGATCAAGGCGGATTTTGTAAATATTAACTTATGCTCCCAGGTCAGCTCTGATACAGGCGGGAGCAGCAGCGGAAGCGTGGTGGCTAGATGATCGCAGCCCGGTCCGGTGGACAGAGGTTCGATCCGCATTGGGGTGGATTCAAATTTTAAACACTGACGTAGGTTTCCATATCGACTCAACCTAAAATAAGTACCTTGAAATATCTTGGGATGTAATGGTGGTAGGTGTGGTACTGACCACATCCTCCACGGAGTGGGGACTGGTCTACAATAAATATAGGTCTAGAGCTGTATGTACAGTGCAACTTAAGGCGTGCAAATTGGACATTTAACTTTTACTTACTTTATCGAGATCGACCCGGCCTAAAATGTGTACCATGAAATGTTCCGGAAAGTAAAGGCCGACGACGTTATCTTGACCACATCAACCATCGAGTGCTGGTTGGTCTATAAATATATGAGGTTAGCATAATATACATTCATTACATCTTAAGATATCCAAATGGGACCTTTGCTTTTTATTTTACGACATACCTAATACGTCTCATAGTGTAAAAGTGAGTCTTATGGTGTTTTTACGAGTACTTGAATATTACTAATCTTAGGCGTCCATTATTCTCTAGTATTCAACGTAAAGCCACATCTTTGTGGCTTACAAGTCTGTCTACATTGTTTTATTTCAGCGATTTTACTAACGAACATACAGTAACCAATGATATTAACTTTCACAGTAACATGTCTACATGTTTTTATCTGGAATAACAGGTATAACAGGTTATAAAACGATTCAATGAAACTTCGCCATGCCATAAGCCAGCACATAGTGACTGGAAGCAGAAGAATGAAACATTTCAAAACTGAGGGTTATGGGAATTTGTTTATGTTCCAGCAGTAGTTGTGAGTTAATTTTCTTATGTGCAATATTTGTAACCTATATTATTTTAGGACATCGTGATAACTGGAAAGATCGAGGGGAAGAGAGGCAGACCAAGAGAAATGGTGCTGGGTGGATTAGGATGGTGACGTAGATGAATATCATCAGCAGAGTTGATCCAGAACAACAAAGATCAGCCGGCATAGCACTTGATGAAGATTATTATTATTTTAGAGAATCAGTGACCGAGGCGTGGGCGTTTAAGTTTAATCGTTAGGAGACTACAGTAATACTTTCACGAATGAGTTCACCGAGCTCAACATCTACGCTCGTCGTTGCCAAGGAAAAGACTAACCACCTATTTCCCCCTGTACACTCAGGCCTACAAAATGTGATGATCTTAACTCATCACAGACTATAGCAGAGTCGTCTTCAGGGCATGTTTTTGTGGTCGAGGAATCAGATTGTCACCTCACACAGCGTCGGATGTGTGTTACAGCCTCGGTAATGCTCGGTATTTGAATATAAAATAAATTCTAGTATGTACTCTATGTGGTCACTGGCTGGGTAAATAACTCAAAAGTATGGGACCCTTTTATAGCCTTAGGTCGTATTAAGCATTCAGTGCTAGATCCATAGTTTTATAGGCCAATCGGCACTTAGTGGGTGATATGGTCAGTATCGTGCTAGCCGTTTTTACTTCCTAATACTTTTTTTCTGGTAGCCATAGGTTGATATGTGAGCACAAGTCAATTTTTAAAATTCGGATCCCCGACGGGTATTCGAACTCACGACCACCAGACCGGTATCGAGCGTCTAGCAATTACCCTACCGCGCTCGCGACTGCCTGAAGCTTTTATTTCTCAGGCAGGGGAAACCATCTTATGGCTGTGGAAAAAGGTTTCTGGGGAGTATGCAAAGAACACATTAGGCAGACAGAAAAACCAATTACCAGGTTCTACAAGAAACAAATTAAAATCGTAAATTGATTAGAGAAATTAGACGTAGACAGTCAAAATATTTGGACATGTTATGAGAAAAAATAAATTGGAGAACTTGGTGACAACTGACTAGATCGAGGGGAAGAGAACAAGGGGAAGACAGAGAAGTAAAACCTGGATGGCTTGATCACATGGCATGGTCGAGACAGGAACACGGAGCTGATCCACGACTTTGGTGATCTAGTGAAATGGCGAATCATTACCTCTCACGCTAACCGGCATGGCACATGATGGATGGATAGAGGGGGAAAAACAACTAACTAGCAAAGCTACGAATTACGTACTGAAAACTATCACAAATACAGTCTGTTTGTAACTTTCATAACACTCGAATCACTTTTCTCATAGAAAATTTTCGTAAATTGAAAAACTAAACACATTTAAAAATAATATTGAAACTGCGGTACAGGAATGTAAAATAAAAAAGAAATAAATAAATAAAAAGTCGTACACTTTACCATAAACTTGTTATTGATTCGCATGGCCAGGAGTTATCCATATCACTGTGTTAGAGTTAATTCCCTCTAGAATAGTATCCAGTTTAATTTAAATACTTGACAGGCCTACTAAATAAATGCCAACTTGAGAGGGGCAATCCCATTCCTACAGTTTGTTTCAACACTGTAATCTGAGTTCCTCGAACCCGCTCTCACGCGAAGAATACAGAATAATGTTTACACAAGTCTCATTCTCCGTCGTGCTGATTATATGAAGTTTGAAATTATATCACAATTGGATCGTGTAATTTTCAGCGATTATTGTTCGATCAGTAGGAATCTCATTGTCACAGTTGGTAACTTTCTTGGGACTCTAAGCTTATATATATATATATATATATATATATATATATATATATATATAAGGCATATTGGGCACATCGTAAGTAAATAAAGTATAGACTAATAGGCACTCGATGGGTCATGTTGCAAGCATGGCCTCAGTGACCCAGACAAGGTACCTATTGTAGACTGGGCCGACCTGAATGCTCAGGTAAATATTTATATCGTATCCACCCCGAAAACAAGCATCTCAACGAGTGGCTAGAACGCCCGACTCCTATTCGGGATGTCCAGTTTCGAATCCTCAGTAAAGTGATGCATATTTTATTCTGTCGGGAGAGAACAAATAAAACCCTAACCTGCACAGTTCACGGCGATTGTACTAGCCAGGCGACCATGATAACTCAAGCTCCTGTTCTAAACCGTAAGGTACTATAGACAGTATTGACAGTTTGACAGTAACCGGCCCGATGGGAATCGAATCCACGAGCTCCGGGCTGGCAGATCAACTGCTCGCCATCAAGTGACCGCGGCTGTGGGTCCATGGTGCTTGACCCACATTTGTCTATAGACTAATCCATGAATGGTGTGGTCAACATCATACCAATCATGGTTACTTCTGAAGACATTTCCCGGGTACCCATTCTAGTCTCGGTCGTCATAGGAGCTCAGGTCAGTTTTCACAATCCGCCTGGATACTGACTCGAACTCATGACCGCCGGGCCGACAGGCTAGAGTTTAACCATTACGCCACCACTGCACATAACATACACGACGATAACTAACTTCTCTCAGTTAAAAATACCTTTCATGAAATAGTGTGAAGAAACATACCGCCATGAGAACAATTGTTCTCTGCGCCAGGCGCCACGCCACAGTTTGTACTTGAGGGGTAATTGTGTAAATTGGATTCTCTACTTCAAGGCGCCGGTTTTTTTTATACTGAAGCGCGCTGGTAGTTTCAGTGGTGAATCCAGTTTTGTAGTGGTTCTCATCCTGGAACTCTTGTAGGGGGCATCGTGTATTAATGGAAAGTTCACATGGGCGAATGGATAAGAGAGCTCGCTCTTAAAGTTCAGGTGTGCTGATGCCGAGGAAGCGGGTTCAGCCCCTACAACTGTCAGTTGGACTAAAATGTTGACTTCTCGTCCTTGACCTGGGGGGGGGGGGGGGGGGGGTAAATTGCAAGTGCCTCAGAATTTTGATGGCGAGGGACAATGGTAATAGGGAAAGCTAATCCACACGCAAAAAACAGTCCAGTGCACCAGAAGTTGTAGCACGTGTATGGACTACGTATGGGTTCAAATCTAACGGGGGGATGGAAAATGCGAATAAAGTATGCGATGTTCCAATGTGCGCGTTATTTATGAACACTGGTGGTATGTGATCGACTGAGAAAAACAAAAGAGAAGTAAGAAGAAAAAGAAGTAAATGTCGTTATTTATGTACACGGATGGCAAGTCATCGACGGAAAATAAGGAAGTATAGTTATTTGTGTACATGGATGAGAACTGATCAATTTAAAGTAAGGAAATGTTATTATTTATGTACATCTAGTGATCGATTGAAAAGAAAGAAATAGTTTTAGTTATGTACATTAAGGGGACGTGATCAACTAAAAAGAATGAAATAGTATTATTTATGTACGTGAGTAGCAAGTGCTAGATTAGAAAGAATCACAAATAGATTTGTATTTGTAAAAATTCGTAGCTTGTCATCGATTGAAAAGTAGCGAAGGTGTAAGTTATTCAAATGTGTTAGAGATGACTAATTTCATAGAATATGAGGAAGTAATAGGAGGAAGTAATATAAAAGGGGGCTGCCTGGTCTCGAAGTTTGGTGTCCGCCTCGAGTGCTGGAGGTCCCGGGTTCAAGCCCCGGTGATGACTGGGATTTTTTCTCGTAGACTTCTAGTAATAAAATTTTCCCGGGTCTCTGGGTAAAAAATCCCTTGGCAGTTGGAAATCGAAAAAGAGTAGCCTAACGGCGCTGCCCGGGCAAAATTTCGAGCTAAAGATCTACCCAAAGTATTTCAGGATCCTCGCCTATGCTACGGAGTTCGTGCACTGAGCTGAGTTTTCCAGACTCAGGTTTGAGTTAGGAGGATAAAGGAGCACTTATGGGTTGCACCCGTGTGCCGTCATGTTGATCCATCGACTAAACTAAACTAAACTATAAAATAACATATGTTATGTATATTAATAGCCGGTTTCCTGGCCTAGAGGTTAGCGACTTTTCTCCGTAATCTCGTATACTCTCGTAAGTAACGTGACGACGGTGAGAATCAGCAGTGGTTTGAATCGCGTCGGTAACTTACGGGGTATGTGAGACGGCCGCTCAGAAAGCAATGGCAAACTACTGAGCGTAATCTTGCCAAGAAATCAACAATCAGCTGAAAGATGCTGATGTTGACAGCAATGTCCTGTAAAGGATATGCAAACATTTTTTTTATGTATATTAATCGGTGGCATATAATCTATTGAAAGAACGAACTGTTGTTGCATATTACATGGATGACATATGAGCGATTGTAAAGAATGGAAGGTTGTTACATATTACATGGATGACACCTGATCAGTTAACCAGAATGAAATGTTATTATTTATTTACATATATGGCATGTGATCCTTAGAGAAGAATGAAAGCATTAAAACATGTCTGTCACGAAACCACTATAATCACGATAAGATGATAAAACAACAGCGAAAGGCTATATTCAAACTTACAAATTGTTTGCAACTAGTGGGGACATTCCCGTAGGATCAAAGGCGCCGCTAGTCTTTGAGGATTCCCCGGAGAAACGGGAAAAGAGTTTCCCGGTTGTCTTGGACAAGACTCAAGATGAAAGGCAAAGCGCCACCGTGATTCGGTTGCCACATGTTGTTGACAGGTGAATGACGTCACGAGGTCAATCCCAGACTGTATAAAAACAGACTTGTTGTCGGGAGAGGGCACAATAAAGTTGACCTAGGCTAACGTGTGAATAGCTCAGTGCTCGGAGTGAAAAGAATCCCGCATGTTTACTATCAGTGTATTTGAGAGAAAAACATGTGTCTTTCATGGCAAATTGGAGATTCAATTCGGATTGTGAGCTAGGAATTCATAGGGTATCTACACTTAGCATTTGAATGTTATTAATGTAGAATAGTAAAATGTTAGTTAGAGTTTAGAACTTTAACGTAGTGGTTGCTTTGTAGTCAAGTATAAAAACAGTGTCGGCGACAGTAGACAGTCGCAGTGTTAAACTAACTAGTGTGAGATGTAAACTAGCTCAGCTAGTTGAGGATAGTGAAAGGAGATGATATTTAGTGTGATTGGGAATGGTTGGGGGATAGGGGAAATATCCAATGGTGGGATCTTACAGTGGGGGTATACTGGGGTTCTACACTTTGTGTATTGATCTTTCCTTGTCTTGCCCTAACTCAGGCCCGGGTGATGAGCTCCTCTGACATGACAGAGATTGGTTCACTGTCATGGATCTGAGTAAGACTGTAGGCCTACACTCATCTAATAGGAGTCAGTATCAGATTGCTCTCACCGAGTCTGTTGTGTCTCTTTCACAGGTTCCCCTCGGGTTTTCAAAGAACAGATGCTGAATTGTTCGTATCATGGAGAACTTGGTACGAGGAGATCAGTTCAGTGGCCTGTGCATTTGGCCCATGAGAAAAGGGTTTATTATTTCACACCACTCGTGAAAGAAATAATGGAGTGTTACTGTTCACACCACGGGTGTAGGAACAATATCGTGTTTGATTTTCACACCACAAGTGACATAACATTAGAGTGTTTGATTTCACACCACAAGTGAAATAACATTAGAGTGTTTGCTTTTCACACTACAAGTGAAATAACATTAGAGTGTTTGCTTTTCACACTACAAGTGAAATAACATTAGTGTGTTTTAACATTTTCACACCACCTGTGAACTATTAATAGGAATTAATTCAAAGAACGAGAAACAGTGTAATAGTGAAAACGGTAGGACTTGTAAGAATGAATCATTTATTCCCGGGAACAGTGTTACTTGTTTTCACTAGACAAGGAAGGTTTATGTCTCGGAACCATATAGACATTAGTTAACAGGGTGTGTGATCGATGCCGGATCAGTATCAGACTATATTCGTGATTGGTGACCAGGTAGCTGGGTTATCAAAGGGTTACCGGAGAGAGTCAACATCGAACAAGAGGGACGCATCGTGTGGTGAGGTGTTTGTTTACTGACCCGTGATGATGTGGTGTAACTCGTACAATGATGATCAGACTGTGATCCGGAGCTTTGTAGTCTGATTTCTACATATACACCTTAGAATATACGACACACATTCTACACATTATACACACACACACACTTCTCCCACATATACTCTTTGATTTAATAAAGTTCTTGTATTTATTTGTTGAAGCTAGAGTTGTTGAGTATGTTGTGTTGGGGAAGAATGAGAGGGGTCATGATCCAGGGGTGAGTGAGAGTAAGAAAGAGGTGTCTACAGACTGACGGAGTTTTGTGGACGGAGTCTGGTGGTTTCTCTAGGACAATAATATTGGGTTAATAAAAATGTGGGTGTTGATTCCCCTCACTCCACGGACGACACTAAAGTAATAAAGGATTACTACGACATTTATTGGGGGATCGTAAACGGGGTCTTTTGACAACGGGATCTCTTGTAGACGGGATCTTTTGACAGCGGGAGCTCCTGACAACGGGGTCTTTTGACACGGGATCTTTAGTTCTAGGACGGAGATATTGTTAGAGAGAGAATCCAGCTAGAGTGAATGTGGATAGGGATTAAGACACATATCTTACCTGTTCACACTTCACACGTCTGCATAAGTCTGTGGTCCTGATTCTACTCTTGTCACTGAGTGATTGTGTTGTGTTGTGTTGTGGTCTTAAATATATAGATTAATTGTAATTGTGCATTGTCTATATATTTATCTAGGAGTTAATTTATACTCTATCTGATGACTTACCTCTCTGAAATATGACCACTCCTAAACTAACTACGGCAGAACTAAGGGCAAAAGGGGAAGAAATGGGTTTGTCGGGTTCTGCACTAATAGATTACATACAGGAGGTGGAGAGGGAGCTTCGTCAAGCAGAAAGGGAAGATCGAAAGGCCGAGTTGGAATTGAGAAGGATGGAGTTAGAGCAAGCGGCGAAGAAACTTGAGGCTGAGCAAGCCACTAGAAGGATGGAACTTGAAGCTGCGCAAGAAGCTAAGAAATTTGAAACTGAGCAAGCAGCTAAGAAATTTGAAGCTGAGCAAGCAGCTAAGAGATTTGAAGCTGAACAAGCAGCTAAGAAACTTGAAGCTGAACAGGCTGCTAAGAGATTGGAAGCTGAACAATAGGCTAAGAAAAGGGAGCACGAGTATCGGATGCGGGAACTTGAGCTTAAGAGGCAATCTAGTGGGGAACCTGAGGGAGCAGTGGGAGGTTCCTCTCTCCCTAGCTCAACACCAGTAGGTGGACATAGCTACCATGCTATGAAGTTCCCTCTTGCGATCTACGAGGAGGACAAGGAGAAGATTGACCAGTACCTTCAACGCTTCGAGGCTATGTCGGTAGCGATGGGTCTGGAGCGTGACAAATGGAATCTCAAGCTATCCCAGGGATTACGCGGGACCGGTTATGAGGTTTATTCTCGCCTGCCGCCAGGACATGAGAACAATTATGACGAGTTGAATACGGCTCTGCTGAAACGATTCGAGATTACGTCACATACCTACCGGAAAAAATTTCGAGGAGCGAAACGAGAACCGGGGGAGTTGTTCGCCGCCTATAGTCTGCGTCTGAAAGCTTATCTCCATAAGTGGATGGATTTGGCTGGGTTAGCACATGACTATGAGAGTCTGGAAGCGCTCATGGTGGTCGACCAGCTGAAGAAGCAAATGTCGAAACCTCTCAGGACATTCTTGGGAGAACAAGGAGCGGAACGTATTGACCTCGTGACAAAATTAGCAGAACGGTTCGTCGATGTACACGGGGAGGTAGGGGAAAACCTTTCCACCAACACCAAATGTTACGAGAAACAGGACAGGAAGAAAGCCAAAATCTCAGGAACCAAAAAGGGGGAACCTTATGTAAAAACTTCAGAGGATAGTTCAGAAAAGACGAAGGAGAGAAGCAAGAGCACCTCGAGCTCTACACCAAAACGACCGTGGTCGGAGAAGTGGTGTTCAATTTGTAAGTTATCCTCTCACAATACGAGGGACTGCAAATCGAAGGCTAAGAGCCCTCACTTCGCAGCATGTCAGGTGACTTCCAAGGAGGTTGTCACTGAAAATGCCAAGGTTGACAAGGAAGCTCGCCACCAGGAGAGCTCACTCAAGTCCGGCACTAGAAAATCTAGGACAGGGAAATGGTGCAAACACTGCAGGTCAAACACGCACAATGCTATTGACTGCAAGGGAAAGTCTGGAGACTCTCATTTCGTCGTGTGCCCCGGGAAACCTAAGGTGGAGCCCACCGAACCGGTCGAGGCCGAGGAAGAGACTCCAGACCAGGAAAAACCACCTGTAGTGGAATTGATAGAGGTTAACGGCCGTCAAGTGGAGTGTTTGTATGACACAGGACTGGTTGGGGAGGCCGTGATTTCTGCGGATCTGGTACATCCAGAACAATTCACAGGTGAGACCATGGAGATACAGCCTGCACAGAAGAGTGCTGTAGCCATGAAGTTGCCCATTGCTAACGTAGAGATTCGGTCAAGATATGTCACTGGCACAATCAAGGCCGCTGTATTGACCGATCCCATTTTCCCCGTCATCCTCGGTTGCCGGTATGTCTTTCTGTGAATTCCCAGGGAGCCACTCCATATGGGAGCAATACAGACTCGCTCTCAGACGAGAACGGAAGAGGCAGAAGCAATTGTGACATACCCACTGCCGGGGGAGCTGCGAACCGCCCAGAGTGAGGATGTAACCTTACGTCCTTGCTACAAGAAGCTGCAGAGAAGTGCTGATCTACCAGGACGGGGGCAGTACTACATGAAGAATAGGATACTCTACATGAGAGCTGGAAGGGGAGACAATCTATACGGTCAGTTGGTGGTCCCGAAGGCTCACCGTTCCCAGATTCTTCATATGGGGCATACCATCTCCTTTAGTGGGCATATAGGTATTGCCGCCACCATGCAGCGAATTTCCTGCCATTACTATTGACCGGGAATGACAGATGAAGTGCGTCGGTATGTAAAGTCATGCCCTGAGTGCCAGAGGGTGGCACCGAAACACTGGACAGCACCGATGGTCTTTGGTGAGATGCCCATCATGAACTCTCCTTTCGAGAGGGTAGCCATCGATATCGTGGGTCCACTTCCTAGGACTAGGAAGAGGAACATGTATATTCTCACAATGGTGGATTGCTGTACAATGTGGGGTGAAGCCATACCGTTGACCACGATTGACTCGAAACGAGTGGCGGACGCACTGATGAAGGCCTTTACCAGATTAGGCTTTCCTGATCAAATTCTGACAGACAATGGGTCCCAGTTTTGTGGAAAACTCATGGAGGAGGTATTTAGGGTGTTCCACTCTAACCACATACATACCAGACCTTACCACCCTCAAGCCAATGGACAAGTAGAGCGTGTCAACGTCACGTTGATGACAATGCTCCGGAAACTGGCACAGGAAAAACCTGATAGGTGGGATGAATATATCCCAGCAGCACTTTTTGCTTATCGGGAAGTACCTCATGGCTCAACAGGACTACCACCTGCTACGTTGCTGTTTGGTCGTCCAATCAAAGGCACGTTGGAAGCCATGTTGAGGAGTTGGACTGAAGAGGGGACGTCAGAAGAAGTGATCTCATCTTATAAATACGTGGAGGAACTGAAAATAAAACTTCACAAGGGATGGACTCTGGCGAATCAAAACTTGAAAAAGGCCAGAAAAAGACATGCGGCTTACTATAACCGCAGGTCTAAAGACAGATCTCTAGAGGAGGGAGACAAAGTCTTGTTGCTACTCCCAACGGGAAACAACAAACTGGAGATAGGTTGGCAAGGACCATTTCCCGTGGAAAGGGTGATATCCAGAACCAACTATCAGATCCGGATCCGGGGAAAGTCGAAGATTTTCCATATCAATCTCCTGCGGAAATACGAGGAGAGACCCGGTGACAGGGCAGCCCACCTCATGGCAATGACAGTTGCAGTGGAGACTGAAGTGGAAACCAATGAGGGCAGGGAATATCCCCTGGTACACCAGGAAACCTACAAGGATGAGCAGGTGAACCCTGATCTAACTTCCCAGGAGAGGGAAAAGATAACCCAGGTTCTCGAGTCTCATAAGGAGATGCTGATTGATAAACCAGGACGAACGAGGTTGGTGGAGTTCGAGATGACTTTGACCACCCAAGAGCCTGTTCACCAAAAGGTTTACCCAGTGCCATTCTCTGAAGAAAAGGCCCTGGAGGAGGAAATACAAAAACTGCTGGAGGATGACGTGATTGTGCCATCCCCATCCCCATACAATGAGGGGGTGGTTTTGTTACGAAAACCAAGTGGAGAACACCGGTTGTGTATAGACTACCGACTGCTGAACAGTCATACACAATTTCAGGTGGAACCTTTGCCGAATCCAACTCAGTTATTCGCGAGGCTCCATAAGGCAAGGTATTTCTCAAAGGTGGATCTGAGTCGCGGGTATTATCAGATTCCGGTCAAACCAGAGGTTCGACCACCGCTGGCCTTCAGTACCCCTAGTGGACATTACGAATTTAAGGTCATGCCCTTTGGACTCAGCAATGCACCTAATGTGTTTACTCACATGATGAGGACTTTACTAGATCCCTTACAGGATCCGTCCATCATCTCATTCACGGATGATATTCTGATTTCCAGTGACAGCTTGGATGACCATTTACAATCCTTGGAAAGAGTTTTCAATAGGCTCAAGGAAGCAGCGCTTACCGCTCGCCCAACCAAGTGCATGATTGGTTACCAGACTCTGGAATTTCTGGGTCACACCATTACTCCAGGACAAATCGTCCCAGAGCAAAAGAACCTAGAAAAAATCAGAAATGCATCAAGGCCAAAATCGAAGAAGGATGTGAGATCCTTTCTCTCGTTATGTGGGTTTTACCAAAAATGTATCCCACATTTTACTGAAATGGGAGCTCCATTGACGGAAACCTTGAAAAAGGGATTCCCGGACCAAATCATTTGGACACCAGAATGTGAGACTGCCTATAGTCAATTAAAGGAGGCATTGGTCAGCTGTCAGAGCCTAACATGGTATAGCTGTGCAGCAACATCGTTGCGACACCCGGCGGACAAGAATTGTCGGCTGACAAGATTGTTACCTGACACGCGACCAGCGGTCAGGCTGACGACAGACGCACGCAGGACACGTGACACCACTAGAGGCAGTGGGCAGTTGGCGTGCTAACCTCAGACCGAGCTGGGACCGGTGACTGGACGGACATGTGCGATGAGAGCAAGGCGTTTGTGTGAATCTCCGTGATTGAAAGCCGAACGACTGATATCTTGAGCGTCAGACCTATGAGCTGTATTGTGGTTGTGAGCGTCGTGAGTTATATATTGTAGATTGTTGTAATTATCGTTCTGTATTTAATGTGGCAATAAATCCATAGAACTTGTGTTGCTGTGTCTTACGTCGAATCACGTTATACTTGTACTGTCTCACACGTGTTAGCTAACGAGCCAATTATAAGATCCTGACATGTGTGGACGTGGGTTGCTCGTCCTTGTTTAAGAACCTAATATATGTATACGTGTGTTGATCGTCTTTGGTATTTAAAACTATAATTCTTGAACTTGTAAAATTTGTCAAGGTTATAGCTATGTAAATGTGATCGTGAAAGTCTTAGTATGATCCATTATTACATTGCTTAAATATGTTTAAAACCATTAGTAAATGTGCAGTACATATTGTTTGATCCTGTGAACTTGTAAACTTGATGTCTATGTCCTTACTGAATGTCATCTTGATGTAAGTGATGTGTCATCAATGTTATTGAGTGTTCAAATACAGATAGATTGTCTTTGTGTATTGAGTTTGTGGAACGCAAAGAGTTTTGGAAAGAGTGTAACTTCTGTTGAAAGAAACACTGTTGACGACAAATTTACGACATACAATTACACTCGACGCCATCCAAACCTAATCAACACTGAGTGACTTGCAGGCACACACCAACAAATAGACGCTAACTTATTTTCTTCCAAAAACAAAGCAGGTTTTTCCGTACCATCCATAACCTTGCCGTAGAGGTCATTAGTGGTTCCGAAGTAACGACCCTACAGTTTTCTAGCCCGATTATCCAACCATTCTTCACCGTATCCAGGGCACTTGAGTATATTTTTCTATACTTTAACTTTACGTATGCAATAGTAGGCACGCATCGTATAGTAAAATAAATTGTAAATTGTTTATTACTAACCATTTATAACATATTTTGTGTCGCTGATTTTCATTGACGTATTTTCCCCATCATGTCGTCATTATTTGATTTCATCGATATGGGTATTAAATTGCATCTAACAGGTGATGAATTAACAAATTGGAGCGAGAACAAATACGCTGAATACCTGCTGGTACAGGAGAAAAATAATGAACGCGAAGAAAGAGCAGCGGAGAGAGCTCTAAAACAAGCAGAAATGGCTGCCAAGCAAGCAGAGGCAGAAACAGCCTTAAAACAGGCAGAGATTGAAACAGCATTAAAGCAAGCCGAAGTAGAAATGGCTGCAAAGACAAAGCAAGCTGAGATAGACAGTGAACTTAAGAAAGCAGAAATAGCAGCTCAGAGTAAGAAAGAAGAACTAGAGTTGCAGTTGAAAATGAAACAACTTGACACCGAGACTGCGATGAATAAAGAATCAAAGAAATCTGAAAGACTGGAAAAAGAAAACCAGTATAAGAAGTATCAAGGTATCGTACGTAACTATACCTCGGGTGACTGCATAGCAGCCTTTACCCAAAATTTTGAGACTTTAATGGAACATTACCAAGTTCCACTTTCTGAATGGAATATTCTATATATGAGGAGTCTATCTGGGGAACCTCTTAAAGTCATTGAAACCATCCCCAAAGACCTAAGGAAAGAGTACCATTATATTAAATCTAAGATAATGGCACATTTCATGTTAGACGAGGCAGGGTACAGAGAACAATTCAGTAAATTGAGTCCAAAATCAACTCAAACGTTCTCTGACTACCTCTGTTTAGTTCGAGATGTTTTCAGCAAATGGACTTCAGCAGCCAAAATTAATAAAAGTTATGATAGATTAGAAGATCTCATCATTCGAGATAAAATCATTTCTTCTATCCCATCATCGTTTTCTAAGTTCTTACAGGAGAATGAATGCACAAGTGTGGAAGAAATTGAAAGACGTGGGTCGGCCTATTACACGGCCAACAAACAATGCTTTGCCACTGAAGCTACTGACAGTAACTGGGTAGCAGCGGCCAACTATGAGAAAAACTATAGTAGGCAAAAACCAAACAGGCCTACCTCTGAGAAATTTAGACATTGCATTCATTGTAAATTTTCTCACCATTTGAACGAGATGTGCGATAAAAACCCAGGGTACCAAACATACTTGCAAAATATGGTAAACAGACAAGACAGAGAGCGTAAATCGTTCAAAAGTTTACGTAAATGTTTTCTCTGCAAGGCTTTCGGGCACCATCGCATGGATTGTAGAGGCAGGCATATGACCAACAAAGCCAATGCCGCCTTGTTCGATAGCTCAGCGTCAGAAGACGAAACTCCAGAGAAACATCCTGTGAATGCAGCACAGGCTTGTGATGTATTTAGTGCTAACAAATGCACTGTCTGTAACACCTTCTATGAAGATGGTATCTTAACATGCGGGCACGCCATCCCTATTGCCAATGAGGAAGCTAACTTGGTAATAGACTCAAAAGGCAGATTAGACATCAATCACGGGTATGTTAATGGCAAGTTTGCTACAGTACTTCGCGACACCGGAAGTACACTTATTGGCCTGAAAACAACATTCATAACGCCTACAGACTATACAGGCAGACACATCACATGTAGAACATTTTCAGGCAATATTGAAAAATATCCATTAGCATGGGCATACATTGAAACACCATTCCTCACCGGAAAAGTAAAGGTCGCGGCACTTACAAACCCAGTGTGCGATATAATCATAGGAAATTTACCTGAGGTGAATGACAAACCTCATAATCATGACATAACATCACTATGTATTGATGATAACACATCACCACCAAATGTCACCACAGAAAATGTCATATCACCTATTGAATGTATGTTAGCTAATGCAGCACTAAGTTCTCATCACATCATTGACGATATCATTCCATCATCATCTGATGTCATTGAGTGTGTGAACGCAGTAACAAGAGCTACTGCTAGAGTGCAAGATGAAAGTAACCAAACTGAGGCTATACAAATGCTTAGCCCAGAATTACCACCTAGTGACTCTATGAAGGAAACATTCATAACAGCTCAAAAAGCTGATCCTTCACTGTCAAAGTACTTTGACCTGATCGGCAAAAAGGCAAGAGTAACCAAAAATGCGAAATGGCATTTTGCTTTACACAATGATATACTCACCAGGTATTACACCAGAGGTGATATTACAACGAAGCAAACTGTTTTGCCAACTACTTATCGCAAGCAAGCTTTACATCTTGCTCACGATATACCTTTTGCAGGTCATATGGCATATGTTAAAACCAGGTCAAGACTTTTGACACAGTTTCATTGGCCAAAATTTTGCAATGACATAAAAACATATTGCAGAAGTTGTGATACATGCCAGAAACTGGTAAAAAAAGGTAAACATCCACAGGCAAAGTTACAAGTCACTGACTTAGCCAGTCGACCCTTTGAAAAATTATCAGTTGACATTGTGGGCCCTCTTAGTCATACAACTACTAGAGGGAATAAATATATTCTAACTTTGATTGATCAATGTAGTCGCTAGCCAGAAGCGATTCCTCTAAAGAACATTACTGCCAACGACATCATGGAAGTGTTCTTCCATATCTTCTCCCGAATTGGGTTTCCAGATACTATCCAGTCTGATAGAGGCACTCAGTTTATTGCCGCATCCACCCAAGCTTTCACTAAAATGTTAGGAGTGAAGCAAGTTTTCAATAGCCCCTATCATCCTCACTCTAGCGGGATTATAGAAAAGCTTAATGGGGATCTGAAGCACATGCTTGCCAAAGTAACTCAAGATCACCCCAACAACTGGGATGTATACTTACCAGCTGTCCTTTTTGCTTATCGCGAGGTACCACATTCTAGTACCGGTTTCTCTCCTTTTGAACTAATCTATGGTGCCAAACCACGAGGCCCATTAACAATTTATCACCAAATGTTAACTGATTCTACTCCAATACTGAAACCCATATCATCATTTGTGTATGTAACATCATTGCGTGAAAGGATTATTAAATCATGTGAAATTGCTAAAAATGCACTTAAACTATCTGGTGCTACTTACAGACAGTACGCAGACAAAGGTAACAGGACTATAACATTGACACCTGGACAGGACGTTCTACTACTACTACCTAGTGACAGACAGCTACTGACTGATTCTTGGCAGGGACCTTTTAAAGTGACAAGACAAATCTCACCTGTAGACTATGAAATCCTAATAAAAGACAAACACAAAATATTTCACATAAATATGCTAAGACCATACCACAACAGAGACAACGAACAAGACGATACGACAGCTTGCACCGTGATAATAGATCACGAAGATGACGATTCTAGCGACGAGATTCCAACACCCACATTAGACACGACAAACTGCTTGAAGGAGATCAAGATCAATCCAAACCTAAGTCAAGCAGAGACAAACAGTTGCAAACAGTTGATACAACAGTACAACACCATCTTTTCAGACAATCCAGGACAAACAGAATTAGTACAGCATCACATCACACTCACATCAAACACACCCATAAGATGCAGACCATACACAATACCATTACATTACAAAGAACAATTACATCAAGAAATTATCAACTTAGAAAAAAACAACATCATCAGACGATCCTTATCAGACTTCTCTTCACCCATGGTCATTGTACGCAAAAAGGACAAGACAATACGACTTTGCATCGACTACAGAAAACTGAACAAAATAACTGTTTTAGATCTTGAACCAATGGCAAACACTGACGATCTTCTGACAGAACTGACTGACGCTAAGTTCTTTACGACGCTTGACATGTCTAAAGGTTACTGGCAAATAGCTGTACATGAAGACAGCAGACATCTAACAGCTTTTGCCACACTGTGGGGACTGTACGAATGGTGCAAACTTCCATTTGGGCTAGTCAATGCCCCAGCCACATTCGTACGCATGACACGACTCCTCCTATCTGACATTCCTAATATCATTTGCTATATTGACGACATCTGTGTCCATACAGAGACAATGACGGAACATATAAAGACACTAGAACAGACACTAGAACGTATCAGACAGCACGGACTGACAGTGAAGCCTTCAAAGGTGATCATGGCTTACCAAGAGATATCATTTTTGGGGTACAGAATATCCAATGGCTTTGTCATGACAGACAACAAAATTGTCTCCAAAATTCTAAAACTGTCACTCCCGACTAATAAGAAACAAGTCCGGAGTTTGTTGGGACTGATCAATTATTACAGGCAATTCATTCCTGATTTTTCAGAACTGACCGAGGTTTTTTCTAACTTACTAACCAAGGATAAGCCTGAAAAAGTTGTACACGATGAATGCCTACGAAATGCATTTCATAAAGTTTTGACATACTTTTCGGATAAGAATTCGAATAACCTCATCCTTAAATTGCCCAACATTCGTTTACCTTTCAGATTGAGAACAGATGCTAGCTCCGTTGCGATTGGGGCAGTCCTGTTGCAGGAATACAACAACATCCTGCATCCCATTTGTTTCATATCAAGAAAACTAAGGCCTAGAGAGCGGGCATGGTCCATTCCGCAATTAGAGGCACTTGCCTTAGTAGAAAGTGTGACGAAACTATCCAGATACCTTCTAGGACGTCACTTTATCATCGAAACTGACAACAGTCCATTACGGTATATAAATGCCGGAGTACCATCCAACAATATGATTGCTCGCTGGTCCTTGAAGCTTCAGAATTACAGTTTCGAGGTTCGTCATATTTCAGGCAGAATCAATACAATTGCCGATCTTTTGTCCCGTTGTCCAACCGACCCAGTAAGCAATGTCTGAGTGCAGAGTGAACTAATACACTCAGAACAACACAGCCACCAATGAGTGAATGTTGTTTCTATTCACCTACTGTGTAAGGTCTATAATTGAAATTGTGATACGGTTAAAAAACCGACATGTATAATATACTTATTTTAATCAAGCCATGTAATGAGTGTAGTATAATTGTGTAGTGTGTGTTAGAAAGAGAACATTATTAATTGTAAATATACACCGAGAACAGTGTCACAGACGCTTAACCACTTACCAGAAGCGAACTTTACCATTTAACAGTGACAGCTGTGAGTGACTTTCTTCACCGTGATATTTTAACGACGTGTGCAAATGTGGACTGAACAGTGACTTCTACACCACCTCTGCATCGAATTTAATCCAAAATGTTCGACAGTTGAACATCGGAAATAAGAACATTCAATCTTTATCCAGAAGTTGTGAACACATCGGAAATAAGAACATTCCATCATAATCCGATAGTTGTGATACTAGAACATCAAACACGAACTTTGAGAACATTTAACTATCCGTTACAAAAGAAAACGGGAGCATTTGTGTTCAAACCGTGTAACAGCAACTAAATTTTGCGTTTCGTGTGTACTTCCGGTGTAATTTAAAAAGTATAGCAAAATTAGCAGACGATATACAAATATTCAAAAACTTATGACGATTGTAAAATCCTTTTAAATCTATAAAATATAATACACCAATTGGGTACTTATTTATTTTGATTAGTGTAATCTTAGAATCATATCTTGATTAATGTATTCATATTACCGACTTTTTCTCGTTAATATGGAGAAACGTCAAGCAATGACACTAAGAAATTAATTAATTATTGTAATTTATTGAATTTCTTGATTGTCAAAATTACTTCCCTTGCATTTATGAATTACACCAAGGGCCATAATTTGAAACATATTCATTAATGTGTATTGTATAAATAGACATTTTGTTGCTCAAATGGTTAACACACCGTGTAGGCGTCCACCAAGCATGGCAGAGAGCTGCCAACATTGCAAACCAACATAAGAGCTCCTGGCCAAATGAGGTCAGAGTTTGAGTGTTTAATGCGACTTATGTAAAGTCGTATTTCAGTCTGGCTAGATGGCTGTTGCAAAACAACCATATTATTACGTTTTTTTCAAATTGCTGCGAGGTAGATGCGTGAAGCTGGTACTACTGATCTGACTGGGTATTATTGCAATGGAGGTAACCAGCCATCAGGGGGATGAAACCGGAGTTGTGTTAAAAGTTGTACTTCATTTGTCATTTCAATGCAACTTACATTTTTTGTATATATTTCCATGCCATATATGTATTTTCATGCATAACACTGGGAAAGAGTAGTCTCTGACATGAAGTTAACACTACCCCAGTATATACATACGTCATGAATGAAAGATGACATCTTTCATTGAGGTACCCGGGGAGAATGTCAGAGCCTAACATGGTATAGCTGTGCAGCAACATCGTTGCGACACCCGGCGGACAAGAATTGTCGGCTGACAAGATTGTTACCTGACACGCGACCAGCGGTCAGGCTGACGACAGACGCACGCAGGACACGTGACACCACTAGAGGCAGTGGGCAGTTGGCGTGCTAACCTCAGACCGAGCTGGGACCGGAGACTGGACGGACATGTGCGATGAGAGCAAGGCGTTTGTGTGAATCTCCGTGATTGAAAGCCGAACGACTGATATCTTGAGCGTCAGACCTATGAGCTGTATTGTGGTTGTGAGCGTCGTGAGTTATATATTGTAGATTGTTGTAATTATCGTTCTGTATTTAATGTGGCAATAAATCCATAGAACTTGTGTTGCTGTGTCTTACGTCGAATCACGTTATACTTGTACTGTCTCACACGTGTTAGCTAACGAGCCAATTATAAGATCCTGACATCAGCAAACCTGTGTTACAGCTCCCTGACCTCTCCAAACCATTTGTGTTGAGAACGGATGCGAGTGGGATTGGAATTGGGGCTGCCTTGTTGCTGGAAGGTAAAGACGATGCTTCGGTTTTGAAACCTGTGGCATACGCCAGCAAGAAACTTCTCCAGGCTGAGAGGAATTATTCGACCGTCGAGAGAGAGTGTTTGTCTCTCGTATGGGCCGTGCAGAAATTCCAGCCCTATTTGTATGGAGTTCAGTTTCGGGTCCAGTCGGATCATCAGCCTCTGATGTTCCTGGCTACATCTCAGAAGCTCAACGCCCGTTTGATGCGGTGATCGTTGCTACTTCAACCATACCATTTCACAGTGGAGTATATACCTGGGAAGGATAATGTTGGAGCGGATTTTCTATCCAGGCACCCAACTCCTGAAGAAGAAGAATAAATCATCTGGATCGAGCTTACGGTGGAAAAGAGTGAGATGGACTACTCTCTTAAGAGTCACGAAACCACTATAATCACGATAAGATGATAAAACAACAGCGGCATGCTATATTCAACCTTACAAATTGTTTGCAACTAGTGGAGACATTCCCGTAAGATCAAAGGCGCCGCTAGTCTTTGAGGATTCCCCGGAGAAACGGGAAAAGAGTTTCCCGGTTGTCTTGGACAAGACTCAAGATGAAAGGCAAAGCGCCGCCGTGATTCGGTTGCCACATGTTGTTGACAGGAGAATGACGTCACGAGGTCAATCCCAGACTGTATAAAAACAGACTTGTTGTCGGGAGAGGGCACAATAAAGTTGACCTAGGCTAACGTGTGAATAGCTCAGTGCTCGGAGTGAAAAGAATCCCGCATGTTTACTATCAGTGTATTTGAGAGAAAAACATGTGTCTTTCATGGCAAATTGGAGATTCAATTCGGATTGTGAGCTAGGAATTCATAGGGTATCTACACTTAGCATTTAAATGTTATTAATGTAGAATAGTAAAATGATAGTTAGAGTTTAGAACTTTAACGTAGTGGTTGCTTTGTAGTCAAGTATAAAAACAGTGTCGGCGACAGTAGACAGTCGCAGTGTTAAACTAACTAGTGTGAGATGTAAATTAGCTCAGCTAGTTGAGGATAGTGAAAGGGGATGATATTTAGTGTGATTGGGAATGGTTGGGGGATAGGGGAAATATCCAATGGTGGGATCTTACAGTGGGGGTATACTGGGGTTCTACACTTTGTGTATTGATCTTTCCTTGTCTTGCCCTAACTCAGGCCCGGGTGATGAGCTCCTCTGACATGACAGAGATTGGTTCACTGTCATGGATCTGAGTAAGACTGTAGGCCTACACTCATCTAATAGGAGTCAGTATCAGATTGCTCTCACCGAGTCTGTTGTGTCTCTTTCACAGGTTCCCCTCGGGTTTTCAAAGAACAGATGCTGAATTGTTCGTATCATGGAGAACTTGGTACGAGGAGATCTGTTCAGTGGCCTGTGCATTTGGCCCATGAGAAAAGGGTTTATTATTTCACACCACTCGTGAAATAAATAATGGAGTATTACTGTTCACACCACGGGTGTAGGAACAATATCGTGTTTGATTTTCACACCACAAGTGATATAACATTAGAGTGTTTGCTTTTCACACTACAAGTGAAATAACATTAGAGTGTTTGCTTTTCACACTACAAGTGAAATAACATTAGAGTGTTTGCTTTTCACACTACAAGAGAAATAACATTAGAGTGTTTTAACATTTTCATACCACCTGTGAACTATTAATAGGAATTAATTCAAAGAACGAGAAACAGTGTAATAGTGAAAACGGTAGGACTTGTAAGAATGAATCATTTATTCCCGGGAACAGTGTTACTTGTTTTCACTAGACAAGGAAGGTTTATGTCTCGGAACCATATAGACATTTATTAACAGTGTGTGTGATCGCTGCCGGATCTGTATCAGACTATATTCGTGATTGGTGACCAGGTATCTGGGTTATCAAAGGGTTACCGGAGAGAGTCAACATCGAACAAGAGGGACGCATCGTGTGGTGAGGTGTTTGTTTACTGACCCGTGATGATGTGGTGTAACTCGTACAATGATGATCAGACTGTGATCCGGAGCTTTGTAGTCTGATTTCTACATATACATCTTAGAATATACGACACACATTCTACACATTATATATACACACACACTTCTCCCACATATACTCTTTGCTTTAATAAATTTCTTGTATTTATTTGTTGAAGCTAGAGTTGTTGAGTATGTTGTGTTGGGGGAGAATGAGAGGGGTCATGATCCAGGGGTGAGTGAGAGTAAGAAAGAGGTGTCTACAGACTGAAGGAGTTTTGTGGACGGAGTCTGGTGGTTTCTCTAGAACAATAATATTGGGTTAATAAAAATGTGGGTGTTGGTTCCCCTCACTCCAGGGACGACACTAAAGTAATGAAGGATTACTACGACAATGTCGGTAACCCTTCAGATATTCAATGTACTGGCTTCGGGTGACTTGTCATCTAGGCAGCTCAGATAAGACCAGGAACTTTAGTATTTAGGACAAAGAATGACGTAAGTGTCACTGAACTTAAATTGATTTTATTAATACAGTAATGTCTTCTGTACTTGTTTGAACTCCGGTATACGGATTTGCGCACGTGACACGATTTCTAAATCTGTCCTTGATCATAACAATCTAAAGGGAGGTCTCCGTGGCAAAGAGGTTTAGCCGTATGCCTCGTACTCAGTAGGTCGTGGGTTCGTTTTAGTACTCCGACATGGGTTCATAGGCGCAGTTTTTGCGCAAAGCACTGGGGGGGGGGGTCGTTACCGGAGGTACGGAATTTGTGGTATGTACCACGCTTTGGACGGGCGGTTAGTTGCTCTGCTGAGTGTGTATGTAGGTGAGAGAGAGGTGGGCGGGGGGGGGGGGTGGAGAGACAGACAGGCAGGCAGGCAGGCAGGCAGACAGACAGACAGACAAGCAGGCAGGCAGGCAGGCAGGCAGGCAGACAGGCAGGCAGGCAGGCAGGCAGGCAGGCAGGCAAGCAGGCAAGCAGAGCATGCTTTGAACTGTGGCGTGATCCATACACGCGCTACTATTTCTAGTACACTGTACTTATTTTTGCGTTGAATTTGCTTTCCCTTTTACCAGTGCCCCTCGCCATCAGGCGAACGCACTCCGACTTCAGAGGTACTTGTTATATACGTCCCCAAGTCAAGGACTAAAAATAAGTCAACATTTTAGTTCAATTGACCCATGTAGGGGTGGAACCCGCTTTCTCGACATCAACGCGCCGGAAGTTTAAGAGCGAGAGCTCTTATAAATTCTGCCGTACTGACCTCTTGTCACGAAAAAAGAAATATATATTAGTCAGTCTTTCTTTGCTCTTTCCTCTCGAAGTTTGCCAGTTGTCACTGGGTTTGCAAGTTTACTGTTCTTCATCCAGCCATCCATTATGTGCCATGCCGGTAAGCGTGGGCGGTCATGACTCGCCTTTTCACTCGATCACCAAAGTCGTGGATCGCGTTCTTGTCACGACCATACCACGTAGTCAAACCTTCCAGATATTTACTTCTTTGTCTTCCCCGTGTTCTCTTCCCCTCAATCTTGCCAGTTGTCACCAAGTTCTCCAATTCATTTCTTCTGTTAAGATGTCCAAAAAACTTTGACTGTCTACGTCTAATATCACTAATCAGTTGACGATTTTTATTTTTTTCTTGTAGTACTTGGTCATTGGTTTTTCTGTCTGCCCATGGTATTCTCTGCATTCTCCTCAGAAACCACATTTCCACAGCCATCAGATGTTTTTCAGCTTGACTGCTCATTGTCCACGCTTCACATCCATACACAAGTACAGGCTCAATGTAGCAAATCAACACTCTTTTTTCTCGTTTCAATTGACATCTTTTTATTGGTCAGTATGTTTTTAATTTTGCTAAAGGTTACTTTCGCCAAAGCAGTTCTTGTTCTAATCTCTTCAAGGTATCTACCATCAGGTGTTATTACTGTTCCTCATCACGTGCTCAAAATATCGTCCAATGTCTCTAATCAATTTAGAAGTTTCTCAGCTTGGCCTCTTTACTGTTCCTTCATTATTACTTGTATTATTCTGTTTAGATTTATTCGTTTATCCTGTTGAGCTTATGTTTGTGGTTTATGTTTGTTTTCACAAAACGTGGTCCTCATTTGGGAGGAAGGAGGAGGGGGTGGCACATTCGAATCTTGTCCTGATAAACATCATCAAGTGCTTTTCTGACTGTCGTGAACTATCATGCTTTCCCAGATCTTGTGATTTCAACAGCATGTATCAATTCGTGTGTTGACTCCCTCCCATGCTATGACGCAAGAAAGACTTTCCTCTCACAGTCTTCATCTATCTCTCTTTCCACAAATCTGTCCAGTTGTCACAACATGTTCTAGTATTTCACTTCTCGTAAGGTGCCAAAATAATGAAGACTGCCTCTTTTTGATGTTTGTTATAAGCTGTCTTTGCGACTTTGCCTCCCTCAGAATGTCCAACCTACTTATTTTGGTTCTCCTGGGAATTTTAAGCATTCTTTTATAAAACCACAAAGCTGCCATGGATAGTTTCGCTTGTTTGCTAATTGTACAGAATTGACAGCCATGTCTTAGAACTGGTTCAATATAACAAGCAAGAATTGTGTCTATAGTTTTAATGTTTTATCTGTTTTCTGGGATGTCCTCCTTATCAACTGTCATGATTTGATGACGTGGAAACACGACATTAAATACACCCTTGGTATAAAATACTCGCTGGGTATAAATTACACCCTGGGCATAAAATACACCCTGGATATAAAATAGACCCTGGGTATAAAATACACACTGGATATAAAATACACCCTGGATATAAAATACACCCTGGATATAAAATACACCTTGGACATAAAACACACCCTGGGTATAAACTACATCCTGGGTATTGCTTGCTTGTGTTCGCTGGCTGTGAACTCTAGCGTGAAGTCCTGTATGTCGGATGAAGACATCCTGTTGTCCAACATCAGTGTGATGTCATACCGGACCTGAGGTTTGCGTGAGTATCCGCTGTCCCATGTCTGGCTTATTGGTGTGCAGACTGATGATCCCTCGCCATACAGGCAGATACTCTCCGGCTTCGGAGGAACACCCTGGGTATAAAATACGCCCTGGATATAAAATACACCCTGGGTATAAAATACACCCTGGATATAAAATACACATTGGATATAAAATAACCCTAGGTATAATATACACCTGGGTACAAAGTACACCCTGGGTATAAAAGACACCCTGGGTATAAAAGACACACTGGGCATAAAAGAAACCTTGGGCATAAAAGACACCCTGGGCATAAATGACACCCTGGGCATAAAAGACACCCTGGGCATAAAAGACACCCTGGGCATAAAAGACACCCTGGGAATAAAAGACACACTGGGCATAGAAGACACATTGGGCATAAAAGACACCCTTGGTATAACATATTTAAGAAGAGCCGAATGATCAAGAAACTTTCCTGATATAAGAGCGACGTTCTGCAAATCACTTGTTACCACTTGATGATTAGTATGTCCTCTGATATCTTTCTTTTACTTCTCTGAATAAAGAGAATTGGTTACTTAGATCAGAAGAAGACAGTCTACGCTCTGTGGTCATGTCATGAGAAGGGACAAGTTGGACTGACATCGTGACAACGGGCAATGTTGGATGAGATGAGACGCAAGGGAAGACCAAGACAGAAGTTGATGGACAATTTGACGACATGGCATGGAGAAGCATTAATATCAGAAGTGATTGACAGTACACGGGAGAGAAGGCTGTGGGCATACATTATAAGAAAAATTCTCTGAATACCCATTAATGCGTCATCTGTTTTGCCACATAAGAACTTGACATGCGCAATTGCCGTATGAGACTTCCTTCCTCTGTAGTGTCTATGAGTTGGGAACTATGGAAACAGAAATGGCGGCACACAACAAGATGGCACGACCACAAATGAAACGTTAGCGACATCAGGACAGCTGTGAAACATGATCGAGAGTAGGCCTTCTGTTCACAGGCATGCTTCTGACGTTTAGACAAGGTTTGCTAGGCATTAATATTTCATTGGATGCTTTTAACTCACTTTATGCCAAACAGATATGGTGACAGTAATTTCTTCTTCTGGTGTGCTGGTGCCGAGGTATCGGGTTCAACCCCTGCGACGGTCAGTTGGATTAAGATGTTAACTTCTAGACCTGGGGACGTACATTGCAGGTACTACTGAAATCGGAGTGGGTTCGCCTAATGGCGAGGGACACTGGTAATAGGGAAAGCTAGTCCGGACGCAAAAATCAATCCTGTGCACTAAAAGTAGTAGCGCGTGTATGAACTAGGCTTGAGTTCAAAGGGAGATACCCAAAAAAGATGTCTTCTTCTTATTGTCTATGCGTGTGTTAGACAGACGTCTGGTCCCTCCGTCCGCTCATTCGCCTGTCTGTCTGTCTGTCTGTCTGTCTGCTAGCCTGCTTGCCTGCCTGCCAGCAGCCAGCCAGCTTGTCTGTCTGTCTGTCTGTCTGCTAGCCTGCCTGTCAGCCAGCCAGCCTGTCTGTCTGTCTGTCTGTCTGTCTGTCTGTCTATCTGTCTGCCTGTCTATCTGTCTGTCTGTCTGTCTGTCTGTCTGCTAGCCTGCTTGCCTGCCTGCCAGCAGCCAGCCAGCTTGTCTGTCTGTCTGTCTGCTAGCCTGCCTGTCAGCCAGCCAGCCAGCCTGTCTGTTTGTCTGTCTGTCTGTCTGTCTGTCTATCTGTCTGCCTGTCTGTCTGCTTGCCTGCCTGCCTGCCAGCCAGCCAGCCTGTCTGTCTGTCTGTCTGTCTGTCTGTCTGTCTGTCTGTGTCTGTCTGTCTGTCTGTCTGTCTGGATGCGAAATGGTCTTTGTCTCACATCCGAATATTGTCACAGGAAAGATATATGTTTCTTAAGTTTCATTTTTTTTAAACCGTTTTGTTAATATTATATATATATAAAGAATAAATACAGGGTGTTTGAAATCAAAAACAGGAAAGATATTATTGGAGGAAGGTGCTATAATGGAGAGGTGGAATGAGTATATAAGAGAATTATATAATGGAGAAAGGGAAGAATTAACAGAAGAAAGTAACTTAGAAGGCCTACCTATTCTAAAAGAAGAAGTCACTGACTCTATGAAACATATGAAGAAAGGAAAAACAGCTGGGCCAGATGAAATCACAGTAGAAGAATTAGAAGTATTGGAAGAATTTGGAGTAGATATATTAACCAAAATGCTAAATGATAATTACAACAGTGGATATTTACCGAGTGATATGGTA
>OY992886.1:86438880-86473880 GCA_963921405.1 Cepaea hortensis
TGAAAGATCGTTTGTTATGCTCTTTTCTCTGTTGGTTGCTCTTTTCTGTTCGTCTTGCTGTGTTTGCCACAACTCTTGATGTTTACGTTGTTTTTACCACAACACCCCCCCCCCCATGTTTTACTCCTATAGTGGTTTGAACAGCTTGTGAGACGGAAGTACTGACAACTAATGTTTTGTGCCTATCTTTTCAAAAGTTTTGGAGGTAAGGTTACAAGTAGACAGAGAAACGGGTGTTCTGGCTATAGAGTTACAAGTAGACAATGAAATAACGTTCTGGTTGTTTGTAGAGTTACAAGAAGACAAAGTAACAATGTTCTGGCTATAGAGTTACAAGAAGACAAAGTAACAAATGATCTGGCTATAGAGTTACAAGAATACAAAGTAACAAATGATCTGGCTATAGAGTTACAAGAATACAAACTAACAAATGATCTGGCTATAGAGTTACAAGAATACAAAGTAACAAATGATCTGGCTATAGAGTTACAAAAAGACAAAGAAACAGATGACCTGGCTCTAGAGCTACAAGAAAACAAAGAAACAGATGACCTGGCTCTACAGTTACAAGAAAACAAAACCCCCTTTAGTTTATCCTATATCTGATTTCGTGTGTGAGACAGGAGGACAATGTTATCAGCCAAGCCTAGATCATCATGCTGCTTTGTCAGGGAACTCCGTTGTATTTCATACCTGGAAGTGCTTGTTGTCTTCATAATCCAGTCTATACATTGGCACCTTGCCGTCTTGACAGTCGATAGTTTGTGCTTTATAAAGGCATAATAACTTTTACCTATGGCGGTAGCGAATGTGACTGATAAGGCCAATTCGCGCTGTGAACGTTCGCGTGACAAGAGGCATCCTATCTTAATATTCATTCGTTTAATTGTAAACCATGAGGATATATTTAGTTAAATATTAATTCACTTCAGATCATGTATATATCATAGGCTGTATAATGGAAAGCTATAGACACACAATCGTGTAATTTACTACAGAGTCTCGCTGTAGTGACAAGTGTTGTTTTATTTTCTGGTTTACGTTCGACCACCTTAGAGGCCCTGGTTCACACAGCATCGGCCGGTGCAACACTGATAATACTGACCTTGTGCCCTTCCGTCAAGACAATATGGACATAGCGCCATGTACCCAATATACCGCGATTGTATGGCAGCTGAACCCCTGATATATTATCTTTTTTACAGGCATTAATTACTTCATTTGGCTCATAACCAGACAACAGTTATTTTAAACAAGCGTCTATCGGGCATCTACAACAATTGTTGGACACCGTAGAAACGGAGAGTGCAAATAAAGGACTCTCCTTGAATATAAAAAAACCAGTAACAATGGTGATATCAAAGAAACAGGTGATACCAAAATGTGACATGGAAATAGAATTGAAAATTCTTAACCAAGTGGATAATTGTAAGTACGCAGGGGCATTTATAACATCAGCTGGAGGGTGCACAAGAGAGATTAAGAACAGAACAGGGCAATAAAAGCTGCATTTCGGAAAATGAAAAGCATCTTATGTAATAAGTTAATATAATTGAGTATAAGAAAGAGAGTGTTGATGTGCTATACTGAACTTGTTTTGTTGAATGGCAATCTTGGAATGTAAACGAACTAATTAGGAGGAACTTAGAAGCTACAGAGATGTGGTTCCTAAGACCAATGTTGCGAATTCCTTGGACTGCTAGAGTAACTAACGGCGATTGCCTGAAAGAGGCTAATGAAACTAGAACATTATATACAACAATACGAAAGAGACAAACAGCTTTCTTTGGTCATGTGATGAGAAGAGAAGCATTAGAGAACGCCATGACGACTGGAAAGATCGAGGGTAAGAGAGGCAGAGGCAGACCAAGAGAAATTATGCTGGATGCATTGAGACGGTGGCATGAAGGAATATCAGCAGCAGATGTGATCCAGAATACCAAAGACCGATATATGTGGAGAGATATGAACGCCTACGCCATCTGGCATGGCATTTAATGATGGTGATCTATCAGGGCAAGGTTCCGTGCATTATGGGGCACAATATGCATCTACTGAAACATGCCATGAGTGTATCAACAAACACGAAAAGTAGAATCCGTTAGCTCTGCTAGAATTCTATCACAAAATATAAAATGAACGTTGCGGCTAAAGTCTTCTTCGGCACACAACTAATTATCATCACCGATACAACTAAATGGAAAACTCTACATGGAAATAAACATAAAGATTATCTATCCATCGGTTTCCTTGTTATGGACTTAGCAAGTGTGTAGCTCAACGCATCGTGTATAAAAAGATACTTTTTTGCATATCCTTTTTACAGGACATTGCAGTCAACACCAGCATGTTTCAGTTTACCATTGCTTTCTGAACGACCGGTTCACATATCTTTCCGTAAGAAACAATCGCGATGTGATCTGCTTCCAAAACTCACGCAGCTGTGTTTCGAACGTGGTTATACGGAATTACGAACAGCGTCCTTAAATTCTTCGCCAGGGAGACCGGCAAAAAAGATACTTACATGTCCTTATTACAAGACGTTGCAGTCAACCCCAACATAATTTTTACTTTTCGTGATTTAATAGACAAGTTTACGTTCAGTAGTTTGCCATTGCTTTCTGAACGACCGACGTTCATACCATTGCATGAAAACCATCGCAAGGCGGTCTGCTTTCAAATCGCCTGCAGCTGTGTTTCGTACGCGGTATGCGGCATTGCGAATCCCGTTCGCAACACCTTCGCCACAGAGCTATCCTCTAGGTGATGGAAAAACAAACTGGAAAATCCTCTGAAACAAAGAGTTGACCAAATACGATCCCCTGCAGGTAAACACATGGTCGTAGAGGCTGTTGGCAAGAAGTCGCCTCCACCACATGATTTCAAGGTCATCAAGGGCAGCGCGTATGGATCATACTCCAGAGCCTTCGTGGAGTTCCTTTTAACCAACGACAAGGTGCGGGACCTGATCGAGTGGTCGCAGGACGTTGAGAGCCCGGACGAGTACGTGTTTGCCACAGTCCATCACACGCGGGTCATGGACGTACCTGGGGGTTATAAAGGTGTGTGTTTTGTATTTAACATTTAACGGTAATGCCGTAACCGATAACGCTGTAACGTTGTGAAATTGGGATTCCACGTATAGCGCTCACTAGCACCCTGCCGTCTTTACAGACGATAGTTTGTTGCATTGTGCCCCCTCACCCACCCACCCACCTACCCACACACACCCACCCACCCACACACACACACACGTGCGTGCGTACGCACACACGCACGCACTTATACACATAAGATATAGTTCCTTATCAACTACACTAACGTAAGTGATAGCAAAGGATAGGGGGGTTTATTCTGAGATGGTTGAGAGGACGTATGCTTCACGTGAAGTGAGGGGAGTGGGGAGCGAAAACAACAGGGAAAATGATACAATTTAAAGCCAACTAAAAACATTCCTTCTTATGGGTTACTAGTTTACAGGAGTTTCAAAGCTGAGATTTGAGAGGGTCGAATTCATTGCACCCGGTTTTCTCCCACATGGCTCGGTCTCTTTCCCCAGGGCGGCCTGCCGAAAACGTTGCACAAAGCAACGAACTCTGTGGCTCCAGCGACGACCCCCGGGAGTCTTCGAGAAAACTACATCGAACGACGTAGCCCAAAATCGAACGCACAACCTTCGCAGCACGAGGCAGGCAGAGTAAACATTTCGCCACGGTTGCTTTCTCTGGTTTACTGATTACAAGATTTCTAGTTTAATGATTACAAGATCTCTGGTTTGCTGATTACAAGATCTCTAGTTTGCTGATTACAAGATTTCTAATTTAATGATTACAAGATCTCTGGTTTGCTGATTATAAGATCTTTGGTTTGCTCAGCAAAGGGGCATTCAATCAATCATATGCCATGCCGAAAAGCGTGGGCGATCATGACTCGCCATTTCACTCGATCACCAGAGTCGTGGATCAGCTCTGTGTTCCTGTCTCGACCATGTCACGTGGCCAAGCCATCCAGATAGTTACTTCTCGGTCTTCCTCTTGGTCTGTTCCCTTCGATCTTGCCAGTTGTCACTAAATTCTCCAATCCATTTCTTCTCATAACATGTCCAAAAATTTTTGACTGTCTACTTCTAATTTCTCTAATCAATTGATGATTTTCATTTGTCTCCTGTAGTACTTGGTCATTGGTTTTTCTGTTTGTCCATGGTATTCTTTGCATTCTCCTCAGAAACCACATTTATGCAGCCATCAGCTGTTTTTCAGCTTGACTGCTCATTGTCCAAGTTTCACATCCATACAAAAGTACAGGCTCTATGTAGCACCTCAACACTCTTTTTCTCGTTTTAATTGACATCTTTTTATCGGTCAGAATGTTTTTCATCTTGCTAAAGGCTACTTTCGCCATGGCGATTCTAGTTCTAATCTCTTCAAGGCATCTCCCATCAGATGTTATGACTATTCCGAGATAATTGTACCGATTCACTTGTTAAAGAATATTCAGATTTACTTGTATATTACATTGTGGTATTTCGTTATTCCTAGTGACGACCATAACCTGTGTCTTTTTACAATTTAATTCTAATCCCAGTTGCTCACTGTGTGCAACAACCGCGTCTACTAATTGTTGCAGATCCTGCTCATTGTCTGCAATCAATACTGTATCATCTGCATATCTAATGTTATTGATGTTTCTTCCTCCAATGCTGATTCCATTTATATCTTCTTCGTTTCTGAAAATATTTTCACTGTAGGTGGAAAAGATCTGGAGACATTACACAGGGGCATTATTGCTATTTAAAAAGGAGCCCCGGTGCCAGATTGGTTAATGCCCTTATTATTGGCCCACGTTCAATCCTCAGCCGAGGGTTACTAGTAATTTTGTTTCCAGACCTGTACTATTAGCCCCCGTTCAACCCTCAGCCTAGGGTTACTATTAATTTTGTTTCCAGACCAGTACTGCTCTGTGTTGCTGTCTGCTCTGTGTTGCTGTCTGCTCTGTGTTGCCGTCTGCTCTGTGTTGCTGTCTGCTCTGTGTTGCTGTGGCCGGTGTTGTGGCGAAAGGGTTGCGAACGCAATTCACAATCCCGCACATCGCGTTCGAAACACAGCTGCGGGAGAGTTGGAAGCAGACCGCCTTGCACTGGTTTGCAAACAATGGTATGAGTGGTCGTCGTTCAGAAAGCAATATCAAGCAACTAAAGGTAAATTTACCAAGAAATTACAAACAGCCAAAAACTGTTGGCGTTGACTGCGACGTTAGAGTCGTAATAAGAAGAAAAATACTGACATAATACATGATCTGAATATTGAAGGTAACTGGCTCAAAAACATGTCCGGGAAACTGAAGTACTTTGAGCATGTTAAATGTCACAGTGGTTTGGAAAGACACTAATGGAAGGCGTCTGGGCAACTGAAATATTGTGACCATGATAAATGTTATAATGGCTTGGAAAGACACTAATGGAAGGCGTCTGGAAAACTGAAATACTTTGAGCATGTTAAATGTCACAATGGCTTGGAAAGACACTAATGGAAGGCGTCTGGGCAACTGAAATATTGTGACCATGATAAATGTTATAATGGCTTGGAAAGACACTAATGGAAGGCGTCTGGGCAACTGAAATATTGTGACCATGATAAATGTTATAATGGCTTGGAAAGACACTAATGGAAGGCGTCTGGGCAACTGAAATATTTTGACCATGATAAATCCCACAGTGGTTTGGAAAGACACTATTGGAAGGCGTCTGGGAAATTGAAATATTTTGACCATGTTAAATGTTACAATGGCTTGGAAAAACACTAATGGAAGGCGTCTGGGCAACTGAAACATTTTGACCATGATAAATCCCCAGTGGCTTGGAAAGACATTCATGGAAGGCGTCTGGGCAACTGAAATATTGTGACCATATTAAATGTTACAATGGCTTGGAAAGATACTAATGGAATGCGTCTGGGCAACTGAAATATTTTGACCATGTTAAATGTTACAATGGCTTGGAAAGACATTAATGGAAGGCGTCTGGGCAACTGAAATACTGTGACCATATTAAATGTTACAATGGCTTGGAAATACACTAATGGAAGGCGTCTGGGTAACTGAAATATTTTGACCATGTTAAATGTTACAATGGCTTGGAAAGACATTAATGGAAGGCGTCTGGGCAACTGAAATACTGTGACCATATTAAATGTTACAATAGCTTGGAAATACACTAATGGAAGGCGTCTGGGCAACTGAAATATTTTGACCATGTTAAATGTTACAATGGCTTGGAAAGACATTAATGGAAGGCGTCTGGGCAACTGAAATACTGTGACCATATTAAATGTTACAATGGCTTGGAAATACACTAATTGAAGGCGTCTGGGCAACTGAAACATTTTGACCATGATAAATCCCCAGTGGCTTGGAAAGACATTAATGGAAGGCGTCTGGGCAACTGAAATACTGTGACCATATTCAATGTTACAATGGCTTGGAAATACACTAATGGAAGGCGTCTGGGCAACTGAAATATTTTGACCATGTTAAATGTTACAATGGCTTGGAAAGACACTAATGGAAGGCGTTTGGGCAACTGAAATATGTTGACCATGTTAAATGTTACAATGGCTTGGAAAGACACTAATGGAAGGCGTCTGGGCAACTGAAACACTTTGACTATGTTAAATGTTACAACGGCTTGGAAAGAGACTATTGGAAGGCGTCTGGGAAACTGAAATACTGTGACCATGATAAATCCCACAGTGGCTTGGAAAGACACTAATGGAAGGCATGGTTGTTGGACGAAGAGGCAGGCGACGGCAAGCACGAAACTGGACACAGAGCACTGAAGACACCGTAGGCATGACACTTCATGAGGCAGGAGAACTGGCAACGGATCTAGAGTCTTGTCGCCGACACATTATTAGAGCCACGTTCTTCAAAGGGTCTGCTACATGGCGATTTTAATCTTTATCTCTTTTATTTCCTTCTGCTGCGCCCCTTATCTATAGTGTTGTAAGATAACTTACTAACGTGTCTGTTGTATGTTTTTATCCAAGAAACTACCCATCTTCAAAACACCCAATTGGCAAAAGCAACCTCTACACCGTTTTTTCCCCCCGCATATCCTTTACAGGACATCGCTGTCAACATCAGCATCTGTCAGCTGTATGTTGATTTCTTGGCAAGATTACGCTCAGTAGTTTGCCATTGCTTTCTGAGCGACCGGCTCACATACCCCTAAGTTACCGACGCGATGAGAACCGCTAGACATTCTCGCGCATGTCTCGTTAGTCGCGGAGTCGGAGTGGGTTCGCCTGATGGCGAGGGACACTGGTAATAGGGAAATCTAACCCACACGCAAAAATCAGCCCAGTACACTAGAACCAGCAGCACATGTGTGGACTACGGTCTAGTTCAAAGTGAGCGACCACCCCCCCCCCCCTGACAAATCAAAGTTTGGTATTGTATCGAAATAGTCCCTCCAATCTGGCCACCCAGTCACATCCATTGTTGAACATCGTCTGCAGGGATCCCGGATCAAAAGCGCTTCCTGGCCTCGTTTACAGCCTGGGAGACGGAAACGCCGTGTGCTTCCATGTACGTCAGGTGGATATGCATCTTCACAACTGCAGGTAAAACAGTAGACAAATCAACGACCCCCTTTTCAACCCACAGCAGGCGCGTCAGGGAAGCTGATAGGGAACTGCGCTGATAATGTTATGAGCCAGTCGGACGCGGGTTCGGCACGTGGTGTTCCTGGCCTGTAAGTCAGGAAAGATTGACCGCCTATGCTCCTATGCTGCAGGCCTACATCATGTAATGGCGCTCTCACTTCACAGACCCACTGCAAGAAACTATTTGGGGACAAATGTTTATTTCAATTTTTTTATCACGAGATTATTTGGTATATGGTGGTAGCCTATATCGTAGACCAATCGGCGCTGGGTGGTTGACGTGGTCGGTAACCCACCATTCGCCTTTACTTCCCACAAAATGTCCTGGTAGCCGTTGAAGGCTGGGTCGACCTGGGAATCCAGGTACATGGACACGAAACTCCCCGCCTCGATGGGGACTCGACAGCATGACCACTTAACGGCAGGTGAGCCACTAAGTTACCGCGGCTCCCAACTGCCGGTTAAGTCAACTGCATGTCTTTTACAGAATGTTGCAGTCAACCCCAGCATTTATTGGCTGTTTGTGATTTACTAGGTAATTCTACGTGCAATAGTTTGCTATTGCTGTCGAAGCGTCCGACGCTCATACCATCTAAATCAACGCAAAGCGATCTGCTTCAAAATCGTCCGCAACTGATTTCAAACCCTCTTTTGGGAATGTCGGGAAATGATGAAACTGTGCGGCTCACTAAAATGGGAGGTATAAAACTGGTAACAAAAGAGCTGGGAACTAGACTCATGTCTTCTTACAAAATGTGTCTTTAAATATCTTATCAATTAGGCTGTCGGTCCCCGCGCATCTTATCTCTGAGGCATACCTCCCACCATTGTTCTCTCCGAACCATGTGGCGTTCATTTTGTCCAAAGTATTTCCGTTTCCGATACACTCTGCTGATTATGGGCCAGTTTTCTTCTATGTTCTGATCTGGTAAAATATCAGTATTTTGCTTTGTATTGATCCACGACATTCTAAGAGTCTTTCTGTAACATTGAATTTCAAAATATCCGATTTTCTTCTTTAGCTACTGCGAAATGATCTGTGGACTTACATCCGTTGTCTGCCTCAAGAAATATGCATGTTATCAACAGTTTTCCTTTAACTGGTTTGTTGGTGTTATGTCATTAGCTCGTAATCCTGAATTAGATACAATATATCCTAAGGATGTGTTGCTGATATAGGATAGGTGTTTATACCAACTAAGACATCACTTCACCTCCTCGTGAAGCAACTTGGGTAGATACCCGGCTGTCTAAGGAATGGAGTACCCACCATGGCGTGTGCTGTGTTGCGATCCGGCGAGACCTCAAACGTTGTAGGCTAGGAGATTGCAGGAGACTGGTAGTAATACCCCACCATGATGATAGATGGTCAGCACCAGAGTGTTGCACTCACCGCTTGCACAGCTCATGGGCATGCTGTGTTGCTTGCCTGCCAGATGAAGCCAAGTCATCGACTGTTTTTAGTTTTTCAAGTCGTTTTAGACAGAACATTGCGACTGGACGGAGTTTTATAACAACAGCAGCAACAACAACAGCAACAACAACTACTCTCATCTACTGCTTAGTGTACCTTGCAGTGTGAAGCAGGAGGGGGGGGGGGGGTCTTGAGCATGAGGAATTATGCCCGCTAAAGGCTTGCGAACGCGGTTCGTGAGCCGCTTACCAGGCGTTCGAAAGCAGCCGCGACCGATTTGTGCAGCAGACCGTGTCGCGTTGTGTTATAACGTGTTGGTATGGGAGCCGGTCGTTCAGAAAGCAATGGCAAACCACTGAACGTAAAATTTACCTAGTACATCAACAGCAGCTGAAAAATGCTGGTGTTGAATGCAACGTCCTGCAAGGGATACACAACATTAAAAAAAAATCTAGTGCAATCGCGGCGAACTGTGCAGGTTAGGATTTTCTTTTTGCCCCAGACAGAAATAATTCCACACCTTACAGAGGATTCGAACCCGGGTCTCCCGAAGGAGGGAGAACCCGGCGTTCTTAGCCACTCGGCCAGCCGCTCAGGTAACAGCAACTACAACCGCAATAAAAGAATTCCATATAAGATCCACGCTTGTGGGATTTTATGTAATAAGTTATTATCTGTTTATTGGAGAAACTACATCAAGAATTTGTTGTTGTTTGAATAATGTCGATTCTAATTAAAGAATCTAGCGATGGTGAACGTATGTAATTTCAATAACTGCTTACAATTACAGATAGGAGACTCTAATTACCCCTCCTCTCTCTCTCCCCTCTCTCCCCTCTCTCTCTCTCTCTCTCTCTCCCCCCCCCTCTCTCTCTCTCTCTCTCTCTCTCTCTATCTATCTATCTATCTATCTATCTATCTATCTCACACATATGCGAATTGAGACAAAAGTCGCAGAAAACGAAATGGATTCAGAGAACCATGACATAATTGAAACGACAATCAGCAAACTAACATCTTACCAAGACTGTCTTTCCTTCATACAATGGTCCTACATCACTGTGGTCACAACCAGACTATAGGAATCGGTCATGAAAGGCGAGCCCAGTCCAAAAATACCCTTTTGTCGGTCAAACGCCGAAAATATCAGAGCTTTGTTATAAATGGGCCACAGTGACAATGGAGTATATTGAAACTACCTAATTATCGTACGTAAACATTCTCTACATTATAAGCCTACGGCAGTTTCAGTTCATCAATAGGCCTATCTACTCGGCTTGGCTGCCATATTTAAACAGTGCTTAGACATTAGAATCAAAATCTATTCAAGGATATTGGGCCGTGTCGGACAGAGTTCTACTAGTTAAATTAAGTGGCAGATCTTTTAGCATAAATATTATTCAAGTATATGCCCCAACAGGAGAATCCAGTGAAGATAGTGTAGAAGAATTTTATAATGACATAGAGTCTGCCTTAAAGAAATGTAAAAATTTAGAAATAAACATCATAATAGGGGACTTCAATGCAAAAGTAGGAAATCAAAGAGATAGATACACAGTAGGAAACTATGGGTTAGGAGAGAGAAATGAAAGAGGATACAGACTAGTAGAGTGGGCAAAAGAACAGGAAATGATTGTAGGAAACACCTGGTTCAAACAACACCCTAGAAGATTGTGGACATGGAGGAGTCCTGATAGCAGGATTAGAAACCAGACTGACTACATTCTGATTAGCAGAAGATTTAGAAACGTATTAACAATAGCAAAAACAGTTCCCAGTGCTGATTGTTACAGTGACCACAGATTACTCACAGGAACATTGAGGATAAAGTTGAAGAAAGTCAAGTATATAACAGGAAACACTAAATCTGATTTGTGTACATTGAGTAATGACAAGGAAATACAAAACAAATTCAACATAGAAGTACAGAACAGATTTGAAATTTTGTCTGATCTAGAGATCCTATTCCAGGATGTGGATGATCAATGGGAAACGTTGAAGAATTCAATCAATGTGGCTGCAGAAACAACTATTCCAAAATTAAAGAAGGTGGGTCGTAAGAAATGGATGACTGAAGACATTTTACACCTCATTGACACAAGAAGACTCAACAAAAATAATTCTGTCAAATATGAAGAAATTCACAGACAAGTCAGAACATTATTTAAGGAGGCAAAAGAAGCATGGCTTGAGGAAAAGTGCTTAGAAATTGAAAGCCAACACAACAGTCAAAATACCAAATTAGTGCACAAAAGAATTCAGGAACTTACTAATAAAAGAACAAGTACATCAACAGGGTGTCTAAAAACTGAAGATGGCAAAATCATAATAAAAAAAGACCAGATTCTACAGGTATGGACAGATTATGTGAAACACCTTTATGAAGATAACAGAGACGAACAGTATGATATTAGACTTAATAATGAAGGACCGCCAATTTTGAAGATGGAGGTTCGAAATGTTCTTAAGCATATGAAAGCTGGCAAGTCCCCCGGTGCAGATAAACATCACAACAGAAATAATTAAAGCTTTAGAAGAATTTGGACTAGATCACGTCACCAGACTGCTGAACACATTATATGATACTGGAGATATACCTCCTGAATTATGTAACTCTATATTTATTGCAATCCCAAAGAAATCAGGAACCTTGGAATGTGATCAACATAGAACAATTAGTATAATGAGTCACATCACAAAGATTTTGCTAAGAATTATCATGCAAAGAATGAGGAAGAAGATACAACCTGAAATAGGGGAAGAACAATGCGGGTTTGTAGAAGGAAAGGGTACAATAAATGCTGTGTATATGCTGCGAACAGTTATTGAATGCTATAGAAGTAAACAAGGATATATATCTTTGCTTTATTGACTATACAAAGGCTTTTGATAGCGTTAGACATGTCAGCATGGTGGATATGCTTGCAGATCTACAAATTGATGGGAAAGACATTAGACTTATAAAAAACATATATTGGAAACAACAAGCTGCAATAAGGATTGATAATGAAGTGGGACAGTATCAGCCAATTAAGAGAGGTGTTAGGCAGGGATGTGTGATGTCTCCAGATCTTTTTTTCCCTGTACAGTGAAAATATTTTCAGAAATGTAGAGGATATAAATGGAATCAGCATTGGAGGACGAAACATCAATAACATTAGATATGCAGATGATACAGTATTAATTGCAGACAATGCGCAGGACCTGCAACAATTAGTAGATGCGGTTGTTGTACACAGTGAGCAACTGGGGTTAGAATTAAATTGTAAAAAGACTCAGGTTATGGTCGTCAGTAGGAAGGAAGAAGTGCCACAATGTAATATACAAGTAACTGGAAATATTCTTCAACAAGTGAATCGGTACTTCTTCTTCTTCTTCGTTCATCCGGAGTTTTTTTTTCGGATGTGATTGCGTTGTGCCTGTTTACAGCAGAGCTGCGTTCTTACGCCGTTAGGCCGACACATCCGACTTCTGCGGGCATTTGTTGACCGGGTTAACCTTCCCGGGGAATCGGTACAATTATCTTGGAACAGTTATAACATCTGATGGGAGATGCCTTGAAGAGATTAGAACAAGAATCGCCATGGCGAAAGTAGCCTTTAGCAAGATGAAAAACATTCTGACCAATAAAAAGATGTCAATTGAAAGAAAAAGAGTGTTGAGGGGATACATAGAGCCTGTTCTTTTGTATGGATGTGAAACTTGGACAATGAGCAGTCAAGCTGAAAAGCATCTGATGGCTGCAGAAATGTGGTTTCTGAGGAAAATGCAAAGAATACCATGGACAGACAAAAAAAAACAATGACCAAGTACTACAGGAGACAAATGAACATCGTAAACTGATTAGAGAAATTAGACGTAGACAGTCAACATCTTTTGGACATGTTATGAGAAGAAATGGATTGGAGAACTTAGTGACAACTGGCAAGATCGAGGGGAACAGACCAAGAGGAAGACCGTGTCGCGTAACGTATACTACTAGGATGGAATTGGATCAAAGTAGATACTAAATAGACTTCTACGAATAGAGAATCTAACCACTGCTGAAGAAGCGATCAAATGGCTCGCAATTCTAGAAGAATGATTATCAAAAGTCCCAGAATGGATCACTACTTCTAAACAGTGCCAGGCGGAAAGTTATGACGACGAACTGTGCTAACAAATGAAGACAGTATGTCAAGTGATTCCTGCTAACGTGCCTGGATGAAAAAAATGAGCCCCCACTGCCTAATGTATTCTCACACAACAGGAGATAAGACAGAATGATACGTATAGATGTAGTCCTTTCACTCGTCACACAATCTGATGATGCTAATTCTATAATGACAGACGCAGTTGTTAAAAGTACAAATATAACATAACGTTTAATCCTAAAGAACACTACGTGAGCCCCACTGGGAACTCACTGACACATAAGAGATACGCAGATCCCTGCAATCTTGACCAGATACTGTTCAGCTAGAGGATATAATCATAGATTCTTAGCCAATAGCGGACAAATTAGGATTGCTGTGCAGTGGCAAACGGGTGGGTAGCCACTCATCTGATAATTCTTAGCCTCCTGGATGGTAAGCTGGCAGTGCTGACTGGATCGTGGTATGGACTCCACTCTCTGCTGCATCAAGTGAGTGGTTCGTAGCTCAATCACCGGTCGTGACTACGGCTACAGATGATCAGGGTGCAGGCTCTGTGAATGACAGTGAGAAGGAGTGAATAATCCTTCAAGACAGCCTTGTAAATTCTTCTGGCCATGTCCTGCATGGCATCTTGTCTCATAAATTTTCATAGCATGTATTATTTAAATTTACAGGTTGATTCCTTATCTGAAATCTACAACAGCACACTGATCTCATGGAAACAGCATACAAATGATATCCTATTCTCTCTGCTGACATTTAGATCAAACATGTACAATCACAATGCTCTACTTCAAAGACCACATTCCAAATATATATTCTAAGTCATGATTACTCATGGAAACATGAACCACAATTCACATAATGACTTAACAGTACATATAGGATGACTTCAATGGACTGAAACTCAGACGCCACAACTCCGACATCACATATACATTAACAAACCATTACATCGATGAAACACCACACATCATTTTTCAAGTATGGAAACACACAAACTACACTCCACACGATGAATTAACATCACATATTGATGAATTCCATAGAATGAAATGAAATCACACACAACAACTATAACTTCACGATGTACACGAGTGAACCATTAAAATCAATGAAACACCCCAAGTTCACTTAAAGAGTTATGAGTTGTACTACTAGCAAGTCTTCCTTATATTAATTAAAACATAATTAATTATCTAGAAGATTTCTTAGCTAGATTTAAGATGATTTTCACTATACACAAGAACAATATTAGGGTTGGAGAATTCCCCCAAGGTTTGAACTTTGTTAAGTGGGCCATCTTGGACCACATGGTAGTAATCTGACTATGGGCAAGATAGAGATTAATAAAGAATAATTAATGGTAACTTATTCACTCTCTGAACTAATTCCTTCAACTAATAAGTATATTATCTAGAGAAATCCGCTAGTTCCGAAGTTTAAGCACATAATTAAATTATCTTAACTCTAATCGTCTACTGACTAACTCAGGTGTCCTTCCGCAGGCAGATACCTAATTTCGAGAATCACGTAATGTAATTTATCCATGTTTTTAATGCCACATGTGACGAGCTTTTCGTTTTACCCTTGTCGGCAAGCCACATGGCACAAACATGGTCCTAATTCTAATATTAGTTAACTAACACTAGTTTTAATTAATAGTATCTATTATCGATCGGTATGGCCGGTAGATTTTGCCGGCATTTTGACACACAGAAAAATGTTTAACAAAATTATTATTAACTCACCCTGCAACTAGATTTTGACTGGCCTATCGGGAGTGGAGACTATCATTGGCTTTTCTATGTTTTAGAGGGTTTTTCGGCTTAACAAGAGCCAGCAATAAAATATGTTTAAACACAGACAGGTGTTCAATTTTAGCCAATTGACGTGATAGCTCCTGCTCCTTCCAGGTTGCTAGAAAAAATGGCAGATCTTAGGGTGCTACCGGAAGTTAACTTCTCATCCAGGAGAGTTCCCTTCCTGTGGCCAAATTATTTTTCATAGCCAAACCTGAATATAAATTCAGCCTGACTTGATTTCTTGGCTTGTAAACGAACTCTACCCTACATCTACTTCTAACTATAAGAAGAAATAGTATTTAACTCTCTCTATAGTTTTATGTATATAAATACACTAACCAAAGACGATTTTATCTAATATTTGAAAATATAGATAAAAATAAAAATTACTACAGGATACATAGAGGGGTTTACTGAGGGCTATCTCCATCTAGTAACAAAACGATCTGAGAGGTGGGCCAACCTGTCACAAATGCCCATCGTTCAAAAAAAGTTGGAGAAGCAACTTTTTCTCCAGCCCGAACTCTCATATAGTTTTGTCAGCCCTTACTCTGACGTTTATGGGTCATTTGGACAGGTCCCCCTCTTCATCAATAGCACAATGTCTATTCACAATTCTCCGCCTCTTCGTTTCTAAGACACCTTCTAAGAAACCTCCTCGCTTGATGTCGCTTCCATGGAAATCTTCTCTGGAGACTTTGCTTTCGTTGGTCGGGGTGTCCTTCGTCTGTCACTGATAAAGGTCCTACAATTCCAACATCTCTCCTTCGACCCAATTGGTCTTGATCCCTATACTTCATGCGCGTCGTCCTTACTTTCCCTTTAGACGTCTCTAAGTTGGGATCGTGTTCAGCCGCGTCATCTTCCTCACATCTGTCGGGGTTGTCTTTCCATCTGGATTGATCCCCTTTGGATCCATTATCAACCACTGCCAGAGTCATAATATGAACTGGTGGGTTCGTGTTGTTCTCAAAATGTCTTTTGAGTAAATTCACGTGGAAGACTGTAGTTTTCCCGCGAATAGAAACAGAGTACTTGTTGCTGGACACCTTCTCTTTAATGATGAATGGTCCTTGCCAAGCAATTTCTAACTTATTATCCCCTTTGGTTAATAAGACTAGCACTTTATCTCCTACCTCTAGAGACTGGTTTCTAATAGGTTTATTATAGAAGGAAGCCTGTTTCTTTCTGGCACGACGGAGAGTGGAGTTAGCTAATTTCCATCCCGTGTGCAGTTTCTGTTTCAGTTCCTCTACATACTGTGAAGACTTGACGACACTCTCATCTGTTCCTTCATCAGTCCAGGTTCTCAAAAGAGCCTCAAGCGGGCCTTTAATTGGTCGTCCGAACAATAGTGTAGCAGGTGGAAGACCGGTGGCGACATGTGGTACTTCTCGATAGGCAAACATTGCTGCTGATAAGTACGTGTCCCAACTATCTGGTTTCTCCTGGACTAACTTGTTCATGATCGATTTGAGAGTCCCCGTATATTTGACCACAAGTCGCTTATTCTCTGTGAGACTAAAACCTGTGTTGATATGGTGCATCCTGAAGATGTCGGAGATTTCTCCCCTTAACTTCTCATTCAATAATGACCCACTATCACTTACAATAAGAATAGGGAATCCTACTCTGGTAAATATTTCTAGGAGAGCCTCTGCTACCCTAGTTGCACTGATGGAGGGCAGTACAGTAGCTTCAGCCCACATTGTACCTGTATCTACTACAGTTAAAATATAAGTATTTTTCTTCTTAGAAGTGGGCAGTGGACCAATAATGTCTATAGCTACTCGCTCAAAAGGAATGTTCAAAACTAACCCTTCCCCTATGGAAACAGGAGTAGACCACTGCTTGGGGGAGCCATGTTGACACTCCGGACAAGACTGGACGTATCTTCGTATGTCAGCAGTCATTCCCGGCCAAAAATAATGACAAGAAATACGCTGGGTAGTAACTCCTACAGTCATATGTCCACTGAAGGATATGGTATGTCCCATATGCAATATCTGATTACGATATTGTTTCGGCACGACAAGTTGCCCGTGTTCGGTACCCATAGTTCCTGCCCTATGGTACAACAACTTGTCCTTTAAATAGAAATTTCCAGCTGCTGGAGGATTTCTACCGTTTGGCAGTTTGCCAAAACAAGATACTAAAGTCGGACATTCATTTTGTGCAGCCCTAATCTCCCGAGGTAGAGGGTTGATTGAGAGTATAGGTTCATGTGACTGTGCAACCTGACTCCGGGTCTTCACTGCTGCCATTATCATTGGTGATGAGGGTTCTCCTAAATATACATACTTACGACCAAGCATGAAAGGATATACCGGATCATCGATCACTGCAGCTGAAATGAGTCCAGTGACATACTTAGATGTCACATGTACTTTGGCTATCTTAGCTATTATAGTTGGAGAGCTCCTGGTAGCCCCTTTAACTACAACTGTTTGTTTTGTTAACTGTGATGGTTTCACTAACTGCTTAGCTATTATGGCATCACACTGGAGTCCACTGTCATAGAGACATAGTACTGGACTACCGTTAACCAGAATAGTTTCAACCGTGGGTGGCCTAGTTCCATTACTAGAACATATGCTCTGTTGGGTACTTGCCCCCGTAATCATACATGCAGCATACTGGGTAGGGGGATTATTTCTGCACACGCTCGTGTGGTGATCATTACTTTTGCAGTTCTTGCAGTAAGGTTTACCCCATCCACTATTGTTCGCTGGTGGTTTTTGTTTTTGAAAACCAGGATTTTGGTGCGGACCCCCAGTGTGCCCTCTGGGGTCTTTACCATAAGAGTTGTTCTGCTGAAAACCCTTATTCTGTGTTGCAGGAGTATTTTGAGCAGTAGAAGAATTACAAGATTTAGTGGTAGCTACTTCGCCATGGGCAGTTAAATATCGTTCGGCTAGGGAGATAACCTCCTCTAGCCGAGCACCACCATTCTCTGCAATAAAGGTTTGTAACTGTTTTGGAAGAACATCTTTAAATTGCTCAACAAGTATTAGTTCCGCCAGCCCGTCATAAGTAGCATCCAAATCACTCAGTTCTACCCACTTGTTAAAATAAGTGTGTAACCGTGAGGCGAACTGAGGAAATGATTCTCCTTGTGACCGTTTGGCTGTACGGAACTTCAACCTGTAGGCACTAGAAGTTAACTGAAATCGTTTCAAGAGAGCATTTTTGAGTGTGACAAAGTCCTTCTCAAGACCTGGAGGGAGTTTTGCAAACACGTCATACGCTGGACCGCGAAGTGCTTGGGAGAGTTTAATATTAAATTTATCCTTAGGCAGATTGTAGGCTTCACACATTAACACAAATTTGTCAAGATATTCATCCATCTGATCCTCCTTCGGGTCGAAGTGGGCCAGTGGAAAACTCATTGATCCTGGAGTAATATGTGGTCCTGAGGAAATGTCTTGGCTGTCAGTTGGAGAGCTGGCACTGCTAGATCTGGAGGCATCAGGATTTTGTAGTTCTAATCTCCTCAGTTCTAACTCGTGCTGTCTTAACTGCTCAGCTAATTTCAACTCCTTGTCCAGTTCTGCTTGCTTCAACTGGTTGTCCAATTCAGCCTGTTTCAACTGGTTGTCCAATTCAGCCTGTTTCAACTGGTTGTCCAATTCAGCCTGTTTCAACTGGTTGTCCAATTCAGCTTGTCGCATCTTCTGTCTGGCTTCAATTTCCGCCATCTGGATTTTTAATTTAATTCTTTCCTCTCGTTCGTCCTTCTCTTTGATGATGTCCCTTTGTTCTCGGCGCCATGTTCTTCCTTCTTCTATTACATATTTTTCCAACTCTGCACCCTCATAACCTAACAATGTTCCTTGTTCTCGCAGTTCCTCCTTAGTAGGTGGCTTTTCAGAAGACATGTTAGTTATGTAATAATATGATATCTGTTGATACACCTGGATAACTCACTCACTTAATCAAGAATGTGTTTGTCGCAAAGATTCACAAATATCTTCAATAACAAGCATAAAAAATGTTACACATTGACACAACACTTACCCGTTTGCCAGCAATTCACCTTTGCCCTAACTTATGTTATCTTATACTAATCCTACGTATGTGTTATCCTATATTATAAGTATGTATATATTAACTAGTATGATTAGTAGCTATCTCTATTTAGTGACTGAAAGTTAGAACTATCTATGAAGTTGGATACTCGACTGAACCCAACAATCTATAGGATTGTCATGCCGGACCGAGCCACCAGTGTCGCGTAACGTATACTACTAGGATGGAATTGGATCAAAGTAGATACTAAATAGACTTCTACGAATAGAGAATCTAACCACTGCTGAAGAAGCGATCAAATGGCTCGCAATTCTAGAAGAATGATTATCAAAAGTCCCAGAATGGATCACTACTTCTAAACAGTGCCAGGCGGAAAGTTATGACGACGAACTGTGCTAACAAATGAAGACAGTATGTCAAGTGATTCCTGCTAACGTGCCTGGATGAAAAAAATGAGCCCCCACTGCCTAATGTATTCTCACACAACAGGAGATAAGACAGAATGATACGTATAGATGTAGTCCTTTCACTCGTCACACAATCTGATGATGCTAATTCTATAATGACAGACGCAGTTGTTAAAAGTACAAATATAACATAACGTTTAATCCTAAAGAACACTACGTGAGCCCCACTGGGAACTCACTGACACATAAGAGATACGCAGATCCCTGCAATCTTGACCAGATACTGTTCAGCTAGAGGATATAATCATAGATTCTTAGCCAATAGCGGACAAATTAGGATTGCTGTGCAGTGGCAAACGGGTGGGTAGCCACTCATCTGATAATTCTTAGCCTCCTGGATGGTAAGCTGGCAGTGCTGACTGGATCGTGGTATGGACTCCACTCTCTGCTGCATCAAGTGAGTGGTTCGTAGCTCAATCACCGGTCGTGACTACGGCTACAGATGATCAGGGTGCAGGCTCTGTGAATGACAGTGAGAAGGAGTGAATAATCCTTCAAGACAGCCTTGTAAATTCTTCTGGCCATGTCCTGCATGGCATCTTGTCTCATAAATTTTCATAGCATGTATTATTTAAATTTACAGGTTGATTCCTTATCTGAAATCTACAACAGCACACTGATCTCATGGAAACAGCATACAAATGATATCCTATTCTCTCTGCTGACATTTAGATCAAACATGTACAATCACAATGCTCTACTTCAAAGACCACATTCCAAATATATATTCTAAGTCATGATTACTCATGGAAACATGAACCACAATTCACATAATGACTTAACAGTACATATAGGATGACTTCAATGGACTGAAACTCAGACGCCACAACTCCGACATCACATATACATTAACAAACCATTACATCGATGAAACACCACACATCATTTTTCAAGTATGGAAACACACAAACTACACTCCACACGATGAATTAACATCACATATTGATGAATTCCATAGAATGAAATGAAATCACACACAACAACTATAACTTCACGATGTACACGAGTGAACCATTAAAATCAATGAAACACCCCAAGTTCACTTAAAGAGTTATGAGTTGTACTACTAGCAAGTCTTCCTTATATTAATTAAAACATAATTAATTATCTAGAAGATTTCTTAGCTAGATTTAAGATGATTTTCACTATACACAAGAACAATATTAGGGTTGGAGAATTCCCCCAAGGTTTGAACTTTGTTAAGTGGGCCATCTTGGACCACATGGTAGTAATCTGACTATGGGCAAGATAGAGATTAATAAAGAATAATTAATGGTAACTTATTCACTCTCTGAACTAATTCCTTCAACTAATAAGTATATTATCTAGAGAAATCCGCTAGTTCCGAAGTTTAAGCACATAATTAAATTATCTTAACTCTAATCGTCTACTGACTAACTCAGGTGTCCTTCCGCAGGCAGATACCTAATTTCGAGAATCACGTAATGTAATTTATCCATGTTTTTAATGCCACATGTGACGAGCTTTTCGTTTTACCCTTGTCGGCAAGCCACATGGCACAAACATGGTCCTAATTCTAATATTAGTTAACTAACACTAGTTTTAATTAATAGTATCTATTATCGATCGGTATGGCCGGTAGATTTTGCCGGCATTTTGACACACAGAAAAATGTTTAACAAAATTATTATTAACTCACCCTGCAACTAGATTTTGACTGGCCTATCGGGAGTGGAGACTATCATTGGCTTTTCTATGTTTTAGAGGGTTTTTCGGCTTAACAAGAGCCAGCAATAAAATATGTTTAAACACAGACAGGTGTTCAATTTTAGCCAATTGACGTGATAGCTCCTGCTCCTTCCAGGTTGCTAGAAAAAATGGCAGATCTTAGGGTGCTACCGGAAGTTAACTTCTCATCCAGGAGAGTTCCCTTCCTGTGGCCAAATTATTTTTCATAGCCAAACCTGAATATAAATTCAGCCTGACTTGATTTCTTGGCTTGTAAACGAACTCTACCCTACATCTACTTCTAACTATAAGAAGAAATAGTATTTAACTCTCTCTATAGTTTTATGTATATAAATACACTAATCAAAGACGATTTTATCTAATATTTGAAAATATAGATAAAAATAAAAATTACTACAGGATACATAGAGGGGTTTACTGAGGGCTATCTCCATCTAGTAACAAAACGATCTGAGAGGTGGGCCAACCTGTCACAGACCGAGAGGAAAATACCTGGATGGCTTGGCCACATGGCATGGAAGATACAGGAACACTGAGCTGATCCACGACACTGGTGATCGAGTGAAATGGCGAGTCATGACCGCCCACGCTTTCCGGCATGGCACATGATTGATTGATTTGATTAGACAGTTTCTACCCAGCTCTGTGACGAAGGAGTTACGAATGCAATTCGTAATCCCGCATACCGCGTTCGAAACAGCTGTGGGCGATTTGGAAACAGACTCCAATTCCAATTCCAATTTTCAAAACAAAAATTCCAAATTCGGCCTCGTTCAACCTGCGTTTTTCAGCTTTGGTTATTGTTGAGGTCCGTAGTTTTTGTGGGGTCATTCACCCTAATTCTTGTTTTGTGAGTCCTATCTCGGACTGATTATATTGGTTTGTGTCTGTGACGTCAGCTGGGGGGGGGGGGGGGTTGTACGGTGGCTATCCTTTGTACTTGTCTGCTCTTGTGGTTCTCTTTGTTGGTGCAGGCTTCTGGCTCGTCTCGGTACAGTCCTTATAAGGACTTTTTATTTGGTCTTTTTGTCTCCTTTTTTGTGTAGTTTATGTAGGAGCTTTTCGACGTTTCCGTTTTCCTCCTTGCGCCTGTTTTCACTTTCGAGTTTGAGTTTCTGCTGCCTTTCCATTGTTTCCTCTGCGGTCAGCCATGGTTTTCTCTCTCCGTCTTCTATGTAGTACGAGTAGTCGGCATAATCACGTTCCAGGTATGTAGTTGGGTAGTCTACAGGTCTCCTGAGTTTCTTGGGTTTCTTCTTTTCTCTTTCATACCAACACCTTTTGAATTCCTGCGAGTTCCTCCACTCTTGCGTCTGCTAGTAGCTCCTCCAAGGTAGGTTCCCGTGGTCTCTCCGTGCCGTCATCAGTGTGCTCATCTCGGTTTTCCTCAGATGTCTGGCGAGATATTTGTTTCCCTTTATCTGCCTCGGGCGTCGCGTTTGGGCTGCTGGCTGTAGCTTGCGGTTCAGGCTCGATCTCTTGGTTTTCATCTTGCGGTTTCTCTGTGAGTTCTTGTATGGTTTCTGTTGGTTTATTTTGGAAGATTTCCATTTCAGCTCTATGCAGTCTTCTTCATCTCGGCCATGCGTTCTATCTCTTGTTTGATATTTTGCTGTATCTCCTTCATACAAAGCAGTTTTTCATTGTCGCTGGTTGTGACGGTGTTAGGAGTAGCTTGACTTGCTTCTTTAGCTCGTCTATTTGGCTCTGCAGTTGGGCTCTTTCCGCTTGTGAGCAACCCGTGGCTGTCTCGCATCTCCGTATTGCTTCGTTGTATGGTGTCTTTGTGGTGATGGCGATCTTTAAGACGTCTCTGTGTCTTTGCAGGTACGGACAGCCCAGGTATCTTGCTCCATGTTTGCCCAGGCAGTTGGCGCACTTTCTTTTGTTGTTGGGTGCTCGGAAGTCGGTGTCAAGCTTAGCCAGCGGACATTCCTTGAAGGCGTGATGATCGGCGCAGTATCGGCAGATTTCCGTCTTACTGCGACACGTTGCTCTGCTGTGGCCGGCCCTCTAACATCTGGAACATTGAGTGATTCTGGGGATGTATCTCTCTGGCTGCTGCATTCTCTTGTTGATTGACACTGTGGTTGGCATTTCGCTGCCCTCCGATGTCACCACTGCGAAGGTTGTAGGTATCTTGGAGTAGTTGAGGAGCCGCTCCGCCTTCACGAATCGGATGTGAAGATTCTCTTCTCGTAGCTGCTTCAGGATTTCTTCATCTGTCAGCTCCACTTGAATCCGCTTGACAACCCATCGGACTGTTTTCGAGTCGGTGTTCCCGGCTCTGGTGTCTTTCTCCTCCTTCTCTGCTGTCTTGATTCTTGTCTGTGTTGGGCTGTAAATCTTCTCCCTCATGGTAACTTCAGTAATAGCTGTAGTATCGGGCTCTTTGATGCAGCTAGCAGGTAGGCTGTCCACGTTCTTCTTCCTGTCTGTTGGAAGCAGACGGTCATGCGCTGGTATTTATACAAGGCCCAAGGTTCGTACTGGAAAACGATCAGCATTGCCGGTATTGGGTTATGCTCAATTTTCAAACCCCGAAACAACCAAATAAATCAATGGTTTGAATGCTGGTCGTTCAGAAAGCAATAGCAAACTACTGAACTTGCCAAATTTGCCCAGGAATCACACACAGCCAAAAAATGATGGAGTTGACTGCAACGTCCTGTAAAGTATATGCAACGAACTTTTTAAATTTACTTTTTCTACGGCGTCTATGGCCTAGGGGTTAATGAAACGAAGTATCACAGCTCAACGACATGCAAGTCGAGGGTTCGAAACCATGGCCCATCTGCATCGCAGATCGCTTTTTATTTATTTCGATAGTACGAGGCAACGGCCGTTCAGGAAACAGTGCAAACATCTGAATGTAACATGGCCAAATAAATCACAAAGTTCCATTAAATGCTGGGGTGAATTGCAACTTCCTATGAAGGGCATTCAATTGTCTTACGACTTTTCAAGCCTGCCTAGCTGCTGCTTCTGAATTCGGGGTTTATGCCAGGTTTTGTAGACTAAATTCTAATAGGTACAATATCCACACAACAAGTGATAACTCTTGTCTGTTTACTGACAACATTGATGTTTGTGATCACATTAAACAGATTTACCCATGCTGATCGGAAGACAAGAATTGTTCGCCAACAAGTTCTACATTGATCACTACCCGGCCACTCTACACTGTCTGGACCAGTATCTGTACAATTTGACCGTCTTGGGAATCACGCGAGATTTGGACTTTTATAGAACACTTAGTTTTGTACGGAGTCAGTAAACAGTTTCGGCGCATTGAGGAGTCAGCGAATAATTTCGGTGCGTTGAGGAGCCAGTAAGCAGTTTCAGTGCGTTAGGAGTTTGTAAACAGTTTAAGTGCGCTGTGTAATTAGCCTTGATGTGTATTTGGTATATGGTACTAGTCTCCTGGTATGTTTATAGACCAATCGCATTTTATGGCCTCAATATCACGCCAATTGCCTTTAGTTTCCTGGACATTCCAGCGCAGGTAAATTTTTAAACATCCAAATCAATGGAGATTCGAACATGTAACCACTAGGCCAACAGGGAATCGTGCTAGCCGCTGTTTTATCGCGACTCCCGTAGCAAGTTAGGTTGTTTGTATACATATGTAATGAATGACGACAGCGCTTTCCTAATAACCACTAGCTGTCATCAAAAGCCGTTATATGTTGGTTAAACGTCATCACATTGTGTGTAATCTTCACATCGTTTACGCCAATGTATGTTCTCTCCGAAATGTCTACCATTATTTGTTGCTTTCAATCGGCTGAGAGTTAACAAAACTAACTGCGTGTTTGATCTCGAATTTATTTAGTAAAACGTCTACACATGAAGTAATTTGTTAAAGCTGTGGTTAGAATAAACTTTTTTTTTTTTTTTACAAATAAAAGTCACTGACAACATATCCAAAAAGTACGTTTTATATATAGGGTGTAATTTTTAATTACGGTGGGGTTTTTGAAAATATTGCTGTTCCAAGTTTTGTATTCACCTTCTTGTGAACTTATGCAACATGAAAGGTAAATACAAAACTTGGAACGGCAATATTTTCAAAAAACCCACAGTCATTAAAAATACACTCATAATTGTCCCCTCAGTATTAACACACTAGTCAGCAGCGGTAGCACAGATGGGCAGTCAACAGATAAGTGGGAAGTTATCTGTAAGATGCAGCCATGTGGTTTTGTACAAGAATGCTGAAAACACTGATAAAAGCGTATTGAAGATCTCTTGGAAAAGTTAACTCATAGGGGAATTCGGTTATTCCTATTTAAAAAAAAAGTACAATCCATATTCTTTGGGCACACCATAAGAAGCGAAAGACTGGAGTACATAGTGGTAACAGGAATGGTTGGAAAAGTGGATAAGAGTGGGGGGGGGGGGAGAGAGAGAGAGAGAGAGAAAGTGCTGAACAATTTGACATCGTGTCGTGCAGGGAATCTTACGCAGAAATAATTGGCAGTACACGAAACGGAATGCTGTGGATAGATATGCTGAAGAACGCGGTTAGACAGAAGGCTATCGACAGACATGATGACCAACGCCACACGAGACAGAAAGTTGTGGACAGACATGATGACCAACATGTTTGTATCAACATTGGCTGTGTCACCAGAACAGCAGGTCGTCCAGGTGATAAGGACAGTGCTATTGATCTGGCGTTGGTTTCTCCTTCACTCACTACATTATGTAGATGGGGTGTCCTAGGGTACCACGGCAGCGACCACCACTCTTGCAGCATATTAGTGGAGAAAGACAGAACCAGGCAGCACAAGTCAACGGTCAAGACTTTCCAGTATGACAGTACAGGGCAAGATATGGTGAGTAAAATAAGGCACGACAAGCGCAGAAAGCAGAAAGGGCAGGAAAAAATCAGAGAGCAGCCACCTTGGTGGAACTGTGAGGTGGAAAGGGCCCGGGTGAATAAGCGTAGTGCTTTAAGGAAATGGAAAACCGCCACACACAAAAATACAGAGTTGCCCATCCTAGTCCCTGTACACAACAGTAAGCTACTTCAAAAAACTGGTTAAGGCGGTTAAGAGGGAAAAATTGGCAGAGGTATGTCACAGAGTAAGCACAGACAAGTCACTGAAATTGTTCTTGCGACTACATAAAAGCATGAGTGGGGTAGTCAAGAATAAGAGTATTCCTGACTTTCAAGGTGCTGATCTCATCTGGCAGAGGACTGAGGAGAACAAGGGCAAAGCCCTCTTGGAACTCTATCTAGAGCAGAGCAACCAGATAGACATGAGAGACCGAAATCTCGCCAAGGAGGTCACCTCAGATAGGCGCAATCCCAGAACATTTCGGATGAAGATACAGTGACAGTGAAAGAAATCAAGGCTGTGCTTCAACGTTCAAAAAACAGCGCTCCAGGGCCAGATGGCATAAGATATGACGACATCAATATGTGTACCGACAATGAGCTAGAGAAATTAGCAGACATGTACAACAACAGTATATGGAGCGCTAGCATCTAGGAAAAGTGGTTACACGGCTATGTGATTCATTTGCCGAAGCCTGGCAAAGACCACACACAAATTCAGGGATATCGAGTAATAACCAAGCAGAATACAATAGACAAGCTGCCGGAGAAGTTTATTGCCATAAAAATATCAAGCCAGCTAGAGAGGCAAGGTGTTTTCGCACCTACCCTGGGAGGGTACCGTCCAAAACAGATAAATCTGGACCAATGCAGCAGTTATTGCCCATGATGTCTATGAAGGTTTCCACTCAGGCATTGAAACATTGCGGGTGTACAAGGGAAAGAGCAGGCTGACAGGCGTGTAGGTAGGGCTACCGTGGAAGGCGGACGAGCCATGGACCAGTAAAACATTATGAATGCTCTACAAGAAGTAAGTCGTTTACGAGAACCAAGCGATGACTGGGAATCTACAACCATGGTCAGGCTGCCAGAACAACAAGTTAAAAGAGGTGTGGCCAAACAAGAACAATACGCAGGCAGCCAAAGAAGAGTATTAAACCAACACAGAACCGGTGTCGTGAGCCGCTACATGCTACGGGATTTACTGAGGATCAGATCCGAGCACTTATGGATTGAATGGGTTTGATGTGCAATGAGGATGATCTGTCGACTAACTAACTAACTAACTAACTAACTAACTAACTAACTAACTAACTAACTAACTAACTAACTAACTAACTAACTAACTAACCAACCAACCAACCAACCAACTAACTAACTCCCTAACTCCCTAACTCCCTAACTACCTAACTAACTAACTAACTAACTAACTACCTACCTAACTAACTAACTAACTAACTAACTAACTAACTAACTAAACTAAACTAAACTAACTAACTAACTAACTACCTAACTACCTAACTACCTAACTAACTAACTAACTAACTAACATGATGACCAACGCCACACAGCACGGACTATACAGATTAGAAGAAAGATTGTTGTATATTATTAAGATGTCAACACCTCCAACCATGTTCCTGATAATGTAGGACTTTTTCAGGAGTCATAGAATGCACAAACCAACACAGCTTGCCGATGGACGTAAAGCCTAACTTCTGGTGCAAGTCCATCGCTGGCGTATTCTGGGGCAGAACTGCAGAGAGTATCGGTCGGTTTTCCTCAAAGAAAGTCTGTGCTGTCTGACTGACTATACACGATGCTAGCCCGCGTCCTCTGAATTTGTCTTTTGTGTAAAGAATGGCGGCAGTCCCATATTCTGTTCTTACTTCGAAGGCAGCACATTCACCGTTTCTGTGAAGTCATAAATAGATATGTAAAGTAAGTCTGAATGGGAATCATGGACACGCATGGATTCATGTATCATGGATTTCACATATATTGAAGGAGACAATCACGGCGTTAGAGATAAAATACTGCAGATTAGTTCTTACAAAGCAGTGTACAAAGAAGATACAAAATACACTTTAAAACACAAAAAACTGAAGACAACTGATTTAAAAACAATATTACAATATCATGTCTAGGAAACTACCACATTAAACGCCACAGTGGTTTACATAGAGCAATAATGTATAATATAGTTTCTGGAAAACGAGGCAAAATTTCTGGCAAACGAGGAAAAGGCCGACGGAGACCTCGATGAATATGAGATATTACAGGAAAGGATTACGAAAGTAGTCAAAATTGATTGATACATTATAAGAAGAAATAAATTAGAGAACTTGGTGACATCTGGGAAGATTGAAGGGTGAAGACCAAGGGGAAGGCTGAGAGGTAAATATCTGGAAATATCTGGATGGCTTGGCCACGTGGCATGGTCGAGACAAGAATACAGAGCTGATCCACGACTCGAGTGATCGTGCGAGATACCGAAAAATGACCTACTACGCTTACTGGCATGGCGAAAAGCCACAAATCATCCAGGTTGGCCTGCCTTCTGTTAGCGGTGCTCACCAAACCTGACATCCTAAATTGAGCCAACGGCTTCGGACGGAGGCGCACAATTGGGAGAGTAAAAGCCTTACCCTGGTGCGATGAAATGCAACCTAAATGTCATGGCAGGGCAGACCAGTACCTAAGCCATGGTTGGCAACTGGTCTAGGATGGGAGCTCCGACAGGCGGACAGCTAGAGCATTGCCTTAATGATCCGGCAGCTTCTGCAGCTTGTCTTGTTCCAGATGTATTGGTGTTTCCTTTCCTCTGGAGTAAACTAGGCAGGCCGAGAGAGAGATAATTCTGCATGGGCAACACGTGGTCTCTACAATTCACCCGAGGCCTTGTGCTATGGAGAGGTTATTATGCTTTGTTTCTTTCTTTAAGCACAGTAACTATCGCCTGTCTTCCTGGCCTATGGGTTAAAGGACTTTCTTCGTAATCCCGTTTATCCACCTAGGGTAACGCAGCGCGCAAGAATTGACTTACAGGATAAGTGAGCCGGCCGCTCAGAAATCAACGGCAAACTACTGAGCGTAATCTTGCCAAGAAATCAACAACAGCGGTAAAATACTGGTGTTGACAGCGATATCCTGTAAAGGATACGCAAAAACTATCGTCTACCAAGACAGTAAAGTGCCAATACAGTATAGAATATGCGGAGGTCTAACACGTTATACACCAAAGGCAATATCTGCTGATCTGATATTAACTTCTCAGAACATTACCTGGAACATATGTTAGGCCAGTGGGCCTGGCAGCTCAGGTAAACTTTAAACATAAATCTCCGCCTCGATGGCGAGTCAAACAGGTGACCACCGGACCGACAGGCAAGCCTGGTCACCCTGATGACTTTAACGAGATCACCTTTTTGAAGAAAGCAGTTGAATATGTGAGTGGCAACATTAAATATAATGTCAATGATGATGACGATGATGATGATAGTGATGAATAACATATTTACAGACCTGGTAAATATTCCAAGTGAAGGGAAAGCCTTGAGAACTTCGTGCACGTACGCCACAGTGTGATTCCTTCGTAGAGGCCATGTGGAAGCGACGTACTCGGCGTCACGGTCGGGGTCTAGTTGACGCAGCTCAAACTCGCCAGGCACTGGTCTGTGTGGATGATTTCATGGAAACAGTATCAGATAGGGCATTGGTGTGACTACTTGAGCATTCCTGCATCATCATCATGTGCAGGCCCTTTGCAGAACGTCGCTCTCTACCAGACCCGACGAAAAGATTCTCGAACCTATGTTAGTTCTCCTCCTCTCCTGCTTATTCTTCTTCTTCCTTGTTCTTGTTATATTTTTCCTCCTTCCTCTTTTCTATCTTCTTCCTTTCATTGTTCAATGGAGGATATATACAGAATCTCTTTATCGACTTGTCAGTGATTGGTTGCATTTTGCAGCTACAGTTTTTACAGGACGTGGTAGCCAGTTTCACGTCAACCCTCATTAGTCGCCTCTTACGTCATGCATGGTAGTTTACAGTGTTACGTTTCTTTGCCTCTCGTATTTTATCCAGTAACACATAATAGTAGTTTACAGATCTGGTGCGTTCCATGACCAAGATGTCTTCCATGCCCTGTTTCCTTTTTAGTTCTGGTCTATTCCTGCGGTTTCTTCCAGGAACTATGTCTTACACCACTGTTCTTGCTGAACCACTGAAAGATTTAGCAAGCCAAAGTATTTCGGTTTCCAAGACACGATGCTGTTTATAAACTTTCCGAAGTCGGAGAGTATCTACCTGCACGGCGAGGAACCACCAGTCTGCACACCAATAAGCCAGACATGGGACAACGGATACTCACGCAAACCTCAGGTCCGGTATGACATCACACAGATGTTGGACAACAGGATGTCTTCATCCGAAACACAGGACTTCGCGCTGGAGTTCACAGCCAGCGAACACAAGCAAGCATAAACCAGTTTTCTTCGCTCTGCGGATCTGGTAGAATGTCAGAATTCTTCTTAGTCCACGATATTTTAAGAACATTTAAGTGACATTTAAGATAAAACGCCCCGTTATACGTAAATGTAAACACTTAATGAAAATATCTTGAAAGAAGTTAACTCATGAATAGAATTCGTTGCTCGCATCAGAAGAGGACAGTCCAGATTCTTCGTGCATGTCATGAGAAAGGGACACGTACAGTTTGAGGGGAAGAGAGGCAGGGGAACAGCCAAGTGAGAAAATCCTAGACAATTTGACATCATGGTATGGAAGAACATCTGTACCAGAAATTCGCGGCAGTACACGAGATACAATATAGTGGAACAAATGATGACCAAGGCCTCATGTCTTTAACTATCAGGAGACAAAAATGGCCCATGACTCATATCAGTACGGAGTTATAAAGTATTCCCGAGAATACATTTGAACAGACAGTTATAATAGTTATAAAACAGTTATAATAATAGTTATAATAGTCACTCGGTTTATTTATTTATTTATTTATTTTTTATTTGAAAAACTGAGCCAATAGAGAGCGTTTATTTTAAACATATTACATTGGCCTTATTAAATCGCCCGCAGCTGTGTTTCGAACGCGGTATGTGAGATTACGAACTGCGCCCTTAACCACTTCGCCATAGAGCCGATGTGTGTGTGCATTGTTTATATTTTTAATGCTCATAATATTACTTCAAATGCTGCACAACAGTATAAACATAGTTCTGTCAGAAGTGGGATTTGGATTTGTGCAATCGACAGCTGCGGTTGATTTGGAAGCAGGCCACTTTATGCCGGCTTTCATACGATGGTATGAGTGTTTGTCATTCACAAATCAATGGCAAACTACTGAAAGTAAACTTGCCAAGAAATCACAAACAGTAAAACAATGCTGGGCTGACTGCGACGTCCTCTAAAAGATATGCAACTAACTTTAAAATCTAGATAATCGATAGTCAACAACTGAAGTAGATTGTGTCTAAGTACAGGGCGTGCAATGTCTGGAAGCTGGAAAAAGATGAACAGAATAGTGTTGCAACGTACACAAAGTGGTACCCACCTTGGTTTAACGTCTCCAGGATAAGCAGCCATTAGTTCGGTGATAATTGTTTGATTGTATTTAGTTCCAGTTGAGTTACTGATCTTCTCGACAATCTGTACATTGTCGTAGTCGGTAGCTGTGGATAAACACGCCTGTTTTTTTTATTTTGTATTCAGATGCACACATAGTGTCTTCTTCTTCTTCTTCTTCTTCTTCTTCTTCTTCTTCTTCTTCTTCTTCTTCTTCTTCTTCTTCTTCTTCTTCTTCTTCTTCTTCTTCTTCTTCTTCTTCTTCTTCTTCTTCTTCTTCTTCTTCATCATCTTCTTCTTCTTCTTCTTCTTCTTCTTCTTCTTCTTCTTCTTCTTCTTCTTCTTCTTCTTCTTCTTCTTCTTCTTCTTCTTCTTCTTCTTCTTCCTGTACTACCCAAATGGAGAATAGGCCTCAGCCATCTCACGCAAATCCCTCCTTCTTTTACCACCTTCTCCTGCTGCCTGCATGTCCTTCCCAAATTATTTATCTATCTCCAGTTCCCTTCTCCGTGTGTTTTAGTTCTCTCTCTGTTTCTGTGTCCGTGTGTGTTTCAAAGAGTGCACTTTCTAGTTATACTAATAACACGTTTTCTCAATGAGTGTCATCTCCCGCGATAGTTTCTTTTCCCATCTCTTAATTAGCTGAGATGTGTTTACTTCTCTCCACAATCTCCGCATTCGTGATTCTGCATAATACTTTACTCCTACTTTGTGCATGCACCAGTTAATAAATGTGTGTCGTTTATGAATAACTGTTTTAGTTCTATGTTTATGATCCATACAAATGTACTGACTTTGCGTTAGAATTCAATATTCTAACTTTGATACTAGATTTAATTTGTTGATTGTTCTTGATTCTATGAAACACTATGCAGTCTTCAGTATTTCCATATTTCCGGGCGCCAAAATTCAACTTTCTAACCGGTGTTGTCCATCTCTTAATATATTCTCTTCCTACTTGTATAGCTGTCTACCTCTTCCTCGCCTGCCGTCGACTTTTTTTCCGGCATCATCATCATCATCAGCATTATCATCATCATCATCAAGTGCCTTGCCGACTGGCGTGGGCGAACATGTTTCTTCACATCTTGCGATCTCCAATGTCGTGCATCAATTCTGTGCTGACACCCTTCCGTGCCATAACATAATACTGTAAATAATATTTTTTTCTCGCGGTCTTCCTCTATCTCTTTGTCCATAAATTTGTTCCAGTTGTTACAATATGTTCCAGATTTTGTCTTATAATGAGACCAAGCAATGAAGACTGCATCTTTCTGATATTTGTGACAAATTATCTTCGCCACTTAGCTTCCCTCAAAATGTCCCAGATTGTTGCTTGATATTCAGCGAATAGTAGGATGGATTGAGACGGTGGTATGGAGGAATATCATCAGCAGAGTTGATCCAGAACACCAAAGACCGAGATCTATGGAAAGCCATGAACGCCTACGCCGGCTGGCAGGGCACATGATGATGATGATTAGACATTTTAAACCTGGAACAGAAAACAAAAAAATTATAATGGCAACCTACCAGTGGAAAGTAAAGTGGTCCATTTACGAACGTCTGGAAATAACCCCGAAATCACGTAGAACCCGTCTATATCATTTATATTCAAAGGCATTTATGCTCTGTTCAGCTTCTTTAGTAAGTGTCCAGGTCTCACAGGCCTATGTTGCAAGGGGATAGAAGCATGCTATTAAAAATGCTAATTGTTGTAGTTCTGTCTGTCCCACTCCATAATTTATTCATTTATTTTAGTTTTTGAAGAGCAATAGATATTGGTCTTTTAATTTCTTTCCTTGTGTCACCATTGTTGAGAATTAATGACCCAAGATAGTCACCTCCAATTGTTCCTCATTAACATATATTTCTTTCTCCATATTGGTTTTATCTGTATACATTATTTTTGTTTTTACTTTGTTAAGATACAATTTTTGATTTTCACTACTCTTTTGGGTTGAAGCTATTAATTTTTCTATACCTTTCTGTGATGTGGATAGTAATACTGTATCATCGGCATATCGAATCTCTGGTATTTCATGACCACCGATATTTAGGGCATCGTATATCTCCCTGGTTATATCATCTCTGACATTTGTCATTATATTTTCGGCGTACAGGTTAATCAAATAAAGGGACAGCACACAGCTCTGATGTCTGATGTACTCGTTGCTTTATGCCAACGGGGGGGGGGGGGGGGGGCAATTCGATTGTTAAGGGGGGAAATTCGAAAATGTAAGAAATCGGCTGGATATAACAAAACGGGGAGACTTGAGACTGAAGTTAACTAAATTGGAACATGACATAAAATCTCTTTGCAGCAAGCATCAAGCGCAAGGATCTCACTAAATTTAAATAATTGCTAATAATTAAAATAATATAGAAAAATCGTTCATTAAAATTATTTTGTACTTGAATTTCTGTTCTCCATTATATGTTTTGAAAATTTACTTATTATGTTTGCTCAATAATTTCCTAGTGATTTCTTTCTAAAACCTATCGGTCATTTGGCTAGGATCGGGTGCATTTGCTGCTCCCCCCCCCCCCACCCAGTAGTGCGCCTGGTCTGGTCGGGGGCCGGGATGTTCAAATAAAAACCCATCACATATCTTCACCTTAGATGTGGGCCTAGTGGACCACTGTAGGCAATAGCTCACAGTGAGACTAAGGGTCCACACAAAAAAGGGGGGAGGCGGGGGAACCGCCAAACCAAAAAAAAAAATGCATCCAAACCAACCGACACACAGGGACGCAGGACCTGGGAGGGGGGGGGGGGCTCTGGCCCCTCTGGGAACCGTGAGCCTTTCTAAAAAAAAATTCAAGTTTCTTTAGTGAGCATTTCAATTTTTGAATATTCAAAATGATGCATATGTTGGGGGGGGGGGGGGGGGAGGATAGGAATTTTAGAAAGGCTTAGGTGGGGCATAGCACAAAAAAGGTTGGGAAACACTGGTCTAGTCGCATGGCACGGAAAGGAGTCAACACACGAACTGATCCATGACGTCGGAGATCGCAATTTGTGGCGAAGCATGATCACCCTCGCCAGCCGGCAAGGCACTGGATGATGGGGGATTTGAACACATAACCACTGAGCTGGCAGGCTTGCGTGATAGCCAGTGCGCTACCTCAGCTCCCGGCCAAATCTATATTCAGGTATTATTTGTTGTTTGGACAAATTTGGACTACTTACCATGAAACAGAATCGGCTTCGTCCAGTCCAGAAACTCTGGCCTACGCAGTAGTTCTTCTACATGCTCGTGATTTGGCGAGTAGACACAAGTATGGCGGGTGTCGTTGAAGAAATCGGCACACTGTTAGGCAGACAGACGTTCTCGGTCAACTAGGA